>BMAV01018667.1:380704-421386 GCA_019973955.1 Trichonephila inaurata madagascariensis | reverse complement strand
TTTAAAATCTTACATATTCAGAATTGTAAGAGAGTTATCATGTATTTCTTCCGTCTTAAATGCATGAATAATTTTCGTGTCTGATTTTTATTTTCGTTGACTTTATTGTAATATATGCACCTACGCAGAAAAAAAAATTATCTTGAGCAGTTTTAGTTTTAATCTACGTATATTAAATTCAATATTAATAAGTATTTAGGCTCATGTGTATCACTAGATGGCGCTATGATTATTATTCTGTGTGAATAATGTTTATCAGCGCAGTATATAAAAACAAAGGAAACAAGAAGGCTGTATGGGCCTATTCGCTCTATGCTAGCGATACGTTTATCTTTGTTACGGAATAAAACCACTGAAAGGAAATCAGCAATAAAGTATTTTATACTGTTCATAGGCCAGGGTACTCGAGTATTCATTGTCACGAACTTATAGCCAACGTTATTTCTGTCCACACACAGTCGTGGACTCAAATTCTGGTGCCACCGTGCAAGAAAGGCTAATGCAGGTAAATCTACGGAGGATAAAAATGCTCACGTTGTCATGGTGTGGATGTTTAGATAAAATCGTCCTTGTCTTTTGACTGAGGTTCAAAATTACGTGGTCCGTCGTCAGTAGTCCGCGTGTTTCGAATTCGACATTAATAAATAATCAATCATACCGTTGATAAATAAATTAATATATTTTAACAAAATACGTGCGATAAGAGAATATATTTAAAAAATTTTATATTATGACTTATTTTGCCTCTCCTTTGAAAGCCTTTATGAATTATTTTCTTCAATACGCAGCAAATAACATGGAGTTAATTTTTGCATATTAAAAACGGATGTGAATGCTGTGCTATGGGATGTCGTTTTCAGATGACGAAAACGATATTTGAGCTAACATTGTATATTTTTAATTCACATGTTACTGCTACAATCAATACGATGGATCTTAAATGAAATAAAAATTATTTATGACTTTTCCAACCAAGAAAAGTGCAAACTATTATTCGACTTTTACGACATAAATGATTTGTGGAAGCAATTTAGCTATCCAAAACTAATGGAACAAGACTATTTAAAAGTTAAAGGAAAAAGTCTATTTTAGAATAGCTTTGCTTAAGGAATATTCACTGAGGAGCTAATTATCTTGTTTCGTAAACAAAAAGTAAAATTTATAACCAGTAGTTACAAGACTTATCGCACATTTTATATCTTTGATCCTTATAGTATATATGTAAACTTTCCCCCTTCCCCGCACTGGTAAACAAACCGTAATTTTACTCCTAAGTGGATGGGGGGGGGACTAAAATCCGTCCCTCCCTTCTCTTTTCCCGCTCTGTTTTATCGAACCCATGATCTCTACACTCCATAAATACTCTCAAACTGCTACTCCATAAATTACCGAAAACAAAATGCCCACTCTCTTTCTCTTTTTCTATTGGATGTAATATTTATCAGGGCCTAAAAAGAGGGAGGAAAAATGTGTTTTCGATTCGTGATCTGATTTCGACTTTTCCACTCACGATTCGAACGTCTAGGGTCAAGAAAGCAGACGACCCCGGACGCTTAGAATCACGATGGCTCCTGGGGATGACTTCAGATGGTCAACCCCTCAGTCACGTTCCTGACCTCCATCTTTTCGCAGGTGCCTCGGTTTTTAGTCACCTTCTCTACCCTCCTCCCCCCGTTGCCACTAAGGGAAAGTAAATTAACTACCAGCCACCAAACGATTTGGATAATGCGACGCCTCCTTACCGCTCGGAGTTTTTGTTAATTACCGATATGTAATGATCTTTTTACAAGTAGTCGCTGGCATCATATTTTTTTTATGATTCTTAAAGAGCAGAGGTTAATTTAGATATGAGGTGCGATGCAGTACATTATAGACTAAGTTATTTTTAATATTTTATTTATTGATAAGATTGGTTCTTCCTTTTTTTTTCTTGTTTTTTTCCTTTTCACCCGCGGGAAATTAGTTGAAAGGAAATAAATTCTTAGAACGTATGAGCGATGTATTTATCGTAAGAAAATTAACTATATTGTTTCACTCATATTGAAACTAATTAATTTTTGTGACACATCTTGAAGTTAATCACTATTATTGTGAAGTGTTTTAATGTGCAATTGTAGCATCACAAAATCACATTATGGGCTAATGTAATTAATGTTATGTTACCGAAAATGTACTTATTAGATTGCATTTTTAGATAAAGTGCCGATTTAAGCTCATTTCATGCCCTAGATGCAGAATATCTACAAGCCCCCTTAGCACTGGTGGATTGAAATTTATAACCAGAAAATATGAAATCAGAGAAATGAAGTCCCGCTTATATGGGCACCCGGCCATACGATCCAATGGATAAATCAGCACTGTTTAGATGCAATAGTTTATCACAAAAATAAATGAAAACATGACATAAAATGGAAATAAATTCGTATTTAAGTTACAAAATTATACCTGAATATATTTTACATTTATTTGGTGTAAAATTTTTATCAGGTCGTGAACAAATCAGTTTTACGTAAAACTAAGCATATATTGATTGAATATCTATAGTGGTTTTTTTTAATTATTAATTAACTTTATAATTGTTTCCAAAGATTACAGAAGTCTAATGGCTAACGTTTGAAATCTTCGCGTGTGGTATGATATAGCGGTAAAAAGATTAAGATTCACTAGTTAGTGTGTTCTCTTTGGTATGGTGGCAGTGGAAGCCGAGTGGTTATGATCGCGAACTCATGGCTGATATTGCTTTTATCGAATCGTGAGCTCGAGTTCCGGTTCCATTGAAGACCTGTTGTATGGAGGGGCTGATGTACATTCAAATCAAAATCTTTCTGTGATTAGACTTATATGAGACTCTAATATCTTAATGTAACTTTCAATCGAATTTAATCTGAATCCAACCAAACTAATCGTTTTTATTGGGCTCATATAGTAAAAGAGTTTTCCCGGCATCTCCTCCTCGGGTTGGTTGAGGTGGAAGTCTTGCTGTTCGTTGAGGTTCCCGAGGAATCCGAGGGTAGTAGCTATTGAGACGCCATTGAGATGAACATGAAATGACTCATAGATACTCACAATAATTAAGTTTTATTAATTTAACATTAAATCTGATTACGCGATGTGTTGACAACGCAAACTGAATAATAAGAAATAATTTGTACTTGTCTTTTGCCTCAGAAATTGGCCCACGAGAAATCTAATAAATTCTGAATGCGATTGTAATTCAGACAGTACTATCGTGGTTATATTTTCCACGTAGTAAATATTATCAATCTCACTGGCTATTTATATGCTATTTAGTAGTAGTCATTTGCAGTGTAGAGTTGTTCTAACTCAAAGTACCAATTGGCTGGATGAAAAAAAAACAAGTTAGAGAGGACACACCTCGCGAAAACCCCATCGTTATAGAGCTGCCAAAATTAAAAGCAGTTATATGGCTAAAACCCTTCTTTTACCTCATTAAAAATAAGTCCTTTAATTTTTTCCCATTCTTTTAAGTCTTTCAATTATTTTAGCATTTTCGGTTGCTAACCTAACATTCTTTAAAGGAGTGTTACTTGGTCTGAGATTTGACTTTTGAATTTTATTAAAAAATGCTTTATGTTAAAAATGTACGTTTGAGTGTATGAAGATGAGATGCGCGCTTAGAGTCATTTCATTGAAATGCAATCAACCCTATTGAAGTATCCTTGCTACACAATCACATTAATTTTGCAATCATTTAGTAATCAAAATAGCTACAGCTGCATAGGGATTTATGTGGACACATGTAATCAATGCCCTGAGATAGTTACAAGTCAGCTTAAACTCTACAGCATGCATTATTCCCATGAGCGAACATCTCGAAGCATCGCTATTTGATTGTATTTATGAGCCAGCCCTTTCGAAGCCCTGGATTAAGGCACTCCGGGTGTAAAAGGGGGAAAAAAGTAACCGAAAAATACTGAAACAAATAAAAAGGAGGAATGAGCAGTGGAAGAAGTAACTGTGCCATCAATTACGGCATCAAATCCCAAGACATCTTTTCGCTTTACTTTCTTCTTGGTCGTCTTCTTTTTCTATTTTCTTCCTTTTTAGTTCGAGATTTTGGTCGTTTTCTTTTGCGGTCACCGAGATTACGTCGTTACGCTATCCCTGGGGAGCTCTCATCGATTCTGTGAAGGGGAGAAGGAATCATCCTTGAATTTGAAGAAAGACAAAAAAAGAATCTTTCACCTGGGCAGAATTATGTTTCTTCATCAAAGGTAGAAGATCTGGGATGGACTTAGACGTTTGCGAATGGATTGGTTTGAAATATGCAAAAGATTGTGTAATAGTGTGTTAACACAGAGCTGTATTATTTGTGAATGGTCAAGAACTTAAAGCTGCCTTCGGTTAATGTTAAAGAATAGGACCCCAATTTGGAACCTTTTATTAGATATAAAAGTACACTAACTAAATATTATATTCTGGCTTCACCATCCTGCACAGAATCACATATTTTATGATACTACTCATTTTTATCCGAGTTGACTCATTTTTTCTTTTATAAAATGTGTTTTGCATTTGTTCTCCTTTGCCGTAATGCTAAATGAGCTATCCCTTTACATGTTAAAAGGAAAAATTAATTTTTTACGAAATATTTTGGAATTTTAAAAAACACTATATTATAAACAATTGTATGAGGTACAATGTTACAAATTTTTATGAAAATTGAGGCATTTTTCTGTCGGAAAATATTCTCCGCGTTTAATTTACGCTCTCGTACATATGGCGAAAACAGACAAGATAAATTAAGCTTAATTATGCCAAAAATTGTTACTAAAATTATTTCATATGCCAGTGCTTCTCAAACGTTCAATATTTGTGACCCAATTTTCAATGAAAATTTTTATTGCCCCCCCCCTCTTTATACAATAACAATGTATTGAATTCAGTAATAATATACTACTTGACGTAAAGCTACAATACGAGTTTAATTATACCATAAACCCTAAACATTATCAAGATAAATATTGAATTTTGCATATAATACTATACAAGACAAGCCCACGGAGTAACTGGTAATTATTAAACTTTTTCTTAAGTTAGTATTGTTAAATTAATTATCAAATACACATTGTGCAATACTGATATTTATAAGTGTATTATATCAGTATAAATGTGTATTTTATTTTTTTATTATGCCAGAATGTATTTTGTTTTGATTCCTTTCAGTAAATGAATAATTTTTTTAAAATAATCTTTTGTTTTCGACTTTTCGACATGCTCTCGCCCCCCTCCAGGGAAGCGCGCCCCACAGTTTGAGAAATGCTGTCATAAGCACGTAATCTTTGTGAGGCCTCTGGGTTTCTAACTACTGAGATTTGTAGTAAATATGTCTTTGTGTGGGAATTTAATTTTGAATACAGTTAGCATAAATTGTATTCAAAGAGATTTAATCGTATTTTTATTCCTGTATTAAAATTACCTTTCTTATAAATAAAAATACTTGCATATTCATGAATTGTCAAAAAAAAATAATATTTATGTAAATAAGGGATTTTATGACTCCAAGTTTCAACATATTTTACCTATTCTTCCGCAGTGGTTTATTTTCTCTATTGGCCAGTGTACGCAATATGCATCTACTAACAAAAATACCGGATATTTCTCAGATGGTACACAGAAAAAAAAATTTATTCAAATTTTGTTCTTAGATTAAAGTATAAATCTTAAAATTTAAATTTACAACTTGTTTTTACCTATTTTTCTGTATAAAAATATTAGCAATTAAAAATTAAAAAATAATAATAATTAATCACATAAACAACTAATACAAAGATAGACAATTTCAACGAGCCCCATCAGTTTATTCTAAACATTTAAAGTAATTTTATACGAAATAGATAATAATAATGAAAGAAATTTTTTCGAAATATATATAATGACAATTCACAACTCTACTAAAACTATTTAATCCCAGAGCATGTATAATGAGAAGAAAGGCAGCCGTAAAATTCAAACTAATTCGATTATTTTTTTCAACCATTACTTGGATCTTTTACAACATATAAATTAAAAACGTAAAAAATAAATAAATAAATAAAAAATAACACATATATTATATGAGTTTTCTTCAAATTAAATTTATTTTTCTCTATTAAAAATTGCTATATTTTGCTGGAAGCAAGCATAAACGTAAATTGAAAAAATACACATACAAAAAAAGTTTTTCTACTTTGAATTTTAAAGCGAGCAAAGGAAAATTTTACGGGGCATATGAATGAGAAAATGAATGCAAATCGTACACATACTCGTTTTAAAATAGACAATATTATCATGTGAGATTTAAAAAATATATATATATAAATAACATTATAAAATGCTAAATTAAAAAATGATTTTAACCACGAAATTTAAATTTTTTCCGATGGTCAGCAGTTCTAATTTCTAAAAGTATTGAGAACTAGATCCAAAATATGAATTTAATTTATTTTTACGAATCATAAATTGCATTGCTGAGAGTAATAAAATATAATTTCATTATCTGTTTATTGAAAATTTATATATGTTTCTATTACGTCTTCGAAATAAACTGCAGATGATTAATAACATTGTCCATCTTATTCAGTATATTTTATTCGATATTTACATCCTATATTGGATTTTTTTTTAAATCTATACATGTATGTTTATGTATAATAAATTATTTCAACTCCTTTGATGAAACTTTCAAAGCTTATCAAATTCAGTAGACCCGAAGAAGGAGCATATTTTTCATTACATCTTTTTTTCTAAATGTTTTTGAATGAATATATATGCTGTACCTCTTCAAAATCTCATTAAATTTTAAGAAAAAAAAATAAGAATTTTTCTTCTTTTTTCAAAAACCTTTAAGCGTTCGAAAATGAAAGAGAAAAAAATCAATAAAGTGCAAATCATGGGATTATGCTGGATAAATTATTCTTGCTGTATTTCAAACTTGGAATCATTTTATGATTTCGCAAACAGTTCTTCGAGAAATTCGTAAAGTTCTCTACTTTTTAAGCAGCTTCTGTTAAAAAAAAATAACTGAATTTTTTATAAGATGTTGAACTCGGAATCAGCTGCGTTTCTTTGGTGCGGTTATTGAATTTTTAGCAGTTAGATAAAAAGATAAAATTTAAAAAACATTATTCATTGAGTTTCTTAAAATGAATTCCATTTTTTCAATCCGAATTTGATTGAAGAAATAATACTAAGAAAGAGAAAAAAATTAGAAGTATGAAAAAATATTTAACTTTGACTTAAAGTCATCGATAGTCGATTAGTAATTTCTTAAGCAGTTCATTTTATAAGTATTTTTTTATTTGGTAGAAAACAATCATTTAAAAAAATATTTAATTTTTCTGCATTTGTAATTTGTCACTAAGTATTAAAACCCAACGAAGGAGGATAAATAGCAGTAAAGAAATTGTAAATGAATGTTTAATATTCATAATTGACAAACACATTTTCAAATGAATTGAAAAAAAAATCTATTAATATTAAAATTATAATTATTATGTGACGAAAAATCAAATTAGCATTAAATTAATTATCTGAAAAAATATAATATACTATTTTATAGTAAATAAAATCATCCGTATTACAGAATGCACGACAGATCAATAGTTGATATATTCAATTTAAAAAAATCATAGCGGAATATTATAGAATTTGGGAATTCAGATCAAGAGTTCATTTTGGGTGTCATAAACCGTATGATAAACATAAATAAATTAAGTAAATAAAAATATTTCCATAAAAAATCTTGATTTAAAGTGTTTTAAATTAGCAATTGATATCAGTTTCATTATATGTTTCGATCCCTTTTACGTAGGGATACAGAAATTATTAAGATAGTTTTAATATTGTTAATTCAGTAATAACACCATCTATATATATTATATGAAAATGTATAACATTGGATTGTTTTAATCTTACATGTAAATTGCAAGTAGTATGAATATCATACTTCGTTACAATAAACTTTTAAAATATAAAACATTCACTATATTACGTGTGTTTCAAACTGTTAAGTAAATAATGAGATTAAAAAAAGGGTGTTTTTTTTCACTCCAACAACCAACAATAAATTTTACTCATTAATAATTCTAGCAGTTTATTATCATTCTAAAGCGTTCATTCAAGATATTAAAAAAGGTTGTTTCCATAGCCTACGTGGTTGACTTTTAAAATGTGATGCATTATTAATTACTGAGATTTACTACACAGTGTTATTTAATTAATCCAATACCACTTGGTGGTCATTCTTTATTTTTTGGACACTGGCCACTAGTCGTAGGTGGCGCTGGTTCGAAAGGACCCATACAAATATGGTGGTGTGTACTTCAAGATACCATGGTTACGCAGGCAGTCTTCCTATTGATGTACACCACAACCAAATCAGTCGATATCTTTCTGCTTCACTTAAATTAGAACAGTGCAACTACCCCCTCCACACATGCGTTCTTTCGTTTTTGTATTGTTATTTTTTTTATTTTAGGACTCTACTTTTGGAAATGGAACGTTTTTGACACTCGTACTTTGGTAATTAGAACGCCTTTAACGTCTTGTTACAGCAACAGAAAACATGTATTCGATACACGTTGAGTAGGTATTTAACAATGGTCTTTAAAAAAATCCTTTAAAATGAATCGATTAAAATTGTCGATATATATTGATTGGGAGATGAATTTTCATGTTTTAAATTTTTATTACCAAAAAGGTAATTTATTTCAAATCAGTTCAGCATTTTAAAAGTTAAATGCAAGTTATATATCTATCAGTTTTTGAAAAGATATATTGACTTAGTAATTTAAGAGAAGAACAAAAAAATATAATATTCGCAAAGTATATCATATTGTTTCAAATTTAAAAAAAAAAAGATGTAGATAAAAATTATATATGTTTGATAAAGATGCAGAATTTTAGTGATGTTTCTGGGCAAAATATTTTATTTTTTGAATGTATTTGTCGCTTTTTATTCATATATCATTCTTTTTCTTAACGCTAATTCTTTTTTTTGTTTTTTTTTGTGTTTTTTTTTACCCTAATTTACTCTCTTACGAAGTCGGAAATCAACGTTAAATATATAAAGCAAAAATTTTATGTTTCCCCACGTCAATTTTAAACACTTTTGTTGCCTAAAGATAAGAGGATTTCAATTGGTTTTTTTTTTTTTTTTTTGAAACGATAAAAAAAAAATTAAGATTTCTTCCAGTATTTATTTTATTTTTCTCGTGTTATTGAAAACACAATATGTCTGGGAAAAAAATGTCCAATTTTGACTTCGAATTCACTGCAAAAAATGAAGTAATTTAATATTCATGAAATGAATACGAATGTATTATATGAATGGGGGAGGTTATTCAAAATACCAAAGTTTAATTTTTGTAAATAGAATATCGAATTAAACCTTTTAAATCATTTTCAAAATCTGTAAGAAGGGAAGCAATTTCTGCTTTCCCTGGTAACTTTTTTATTTTGTCTTTTATTGATAAAATAAAAGCAACTATTATTAAATGCCCTGCTATATTCAAAATTCCTGATAACGAATCAGAATTGTTTGTTAACTGTAATAGTTTAACAAACATAGTTTCATTACTTCTTATTCTCTCAAAAAACTCGAGACGAAGTAGGCACTTGCAGATTTCAAGAAATAATAGTCTAGAGACCACAGAAGTTATTGTTTTTACAAGATTCTAACTTGGAATTATGAAAACGCACGCAATAAATTGATATCAGCCTTAAAATGCTTACCTAGCATATCAAGTAATCCAATAAGTAGTTTACAAATTCATTTGTCAAAATACATCTACTCTAGACCTTTGAACCTTTATGACAATTGAGTCTAAGACATACTTTTCAGAATATACCGTAAAATTCGGCGTATAACGCGCACCTTTTAACACAAAAAAATAAGAAATTTACGCGTGTGCCTTATACACCGAGGCATAAAAATGAGAGCTTTAAAAAAAAAGGTCAGCATAATAATAAAAAAAAAATTAGACATCTACATAGATCGAAATTCTATTTATTCAAAGGAAAATGACATTATTTATGAACTTAAAGGGTTGTAGTTCTAGAAGTGTACTATTTTTTTCCCCTAAAGTCCGGAATAATACCTCGAATAAATGACTTCAAAACGTAAGAGCACTGCGCACTTACAGCTCAGATTTCTTCGTAAAAAAGAAGTGCGCGTTATACGGTGAATATACCTAAAAATTAAAAATTGTAGCTTGAAAGTATAGGTGCACGTTATACACCGGATTTTACAGTAAGTAAATAATACAGATGAATATAATAGAAATTTCACAATCATATGTGTCACTCAGTAGCGCACACAGGAATTTTTCAAAGGGGGGTCCGGGGTTGAAAATTCACCATTCTTGTATCATGCTATTTTTGATTTTGTCGATTTTCAGGAACAAAACACAGTAAAAAACTAATTATTGAATAAATAATTAGCATTAATTAATAAAATTAATCATTAATAACAAATATTTAATTAAATTTTACGTATTATATGCATAGAATTATAACCAATCGGAAAAAATCAAGGGCTTTGGGGGGAGGGGTCCGGACCCCCAGGACCCTCCCCCTTGTGTGCGCCACTGGTGTCTCTCACTAGATTAATAAAGATACTCTATTCCATTCGTACAATAAGAATCCTGCATGAAGCAAAGTTTAAAATACCTGCATATCTTCCACGCCTTGCATCTGAACATTCCTTCTTTACTCTGAACATTTATGTCGAGTTCTCTAACTTACGAGTGAATAAAGTTAATACTCCTCTATATACAAACCTAAATATCCATTGGACAAATAATGGGCTTAGTTTTCAACAATTGTATTTATTGGCGAAAGCTCTTTGGCATCCCATCCTGAAGTGGCCCTATACTGACTCGATGGTTAATAGAATTACTCCTGTCCACTGGAGTCGACATCTAATTCTGTTAGATCCTCTGAGTCTCTTTTACCTGCATGTTACTACTGCTTCATGCACAGACTAATTGGTACCTAAGATCACGCCCCGGTGCAGTCACCATTAAAACGGATTGGGACTCATCGTTTGTGTCGGTCGCCACCTGATTAAGCCCCGTTTCCGGTGTGTAACACCTCCTCTTGGAACTAAGGTTGTATCAGATAATAATAGTTACAGCGAATGGAGTACTGATGGAAATTTCTGTTCGACTTTGGTGGAGGATACTTTGTACAGAATGAGGTCGTGATTCTAAGATTTATATTCGTTGGCTTTAATATTCTACGAACTTCTTGTGTGTTGTAATAAGCAGTTATTTCTCTGATTATTACAATATATGCTTCTATCAAGCATGAGAGCATTTTAGTTGAACAAACACCGTATTGAATAACTCATAATTTTGCGCCAGCGATTTTAAGACTATGGGATATGAAAATATAGGAATTAGAACATTTATAGTTATTGATCTAAACCATCTTACGCGCTTTTGTTCCGAAAAATCATAATGACTTAACAGGAAATGGGAAGATATATGTATTGCAGCATTATTTTAAGTATAAATAGAAGTAAAGAAATATTTAAAATGATTCATTTTTTGTACAGTATTTTTCATACAGGGCTCATTTTTCTAATTCAATTGCTTCAAAATATTTGAAGATTAAACCCGTAAGCAGTCAATTTTTTTCGCCTAAAATGTTCCAAAAAAAGGTACATTGTAACTAAGCATAAAACTTAACAGAATGTGAAAATGGAAGAATTTTATTTTAGTGTTCAATTTTAAAGTTTTCACACTATTTTTTATTGTATAGTTGCGGAATACAAAACCACTTAAATGTTTGCTAGTTATAAGAACACTCTGCATGATATGAAGAATATTTCATACATCTTAAACGAATTTCTCTCATTCTAACAAAACATTTCATATTCGTACCTCTTTTTCAAATGGCTGAGGATTTGTGTGTGTGTGCGTGCGTGCATATATAGACACACACAGTTTGAAACATGGTGTAATACTAAGTCTTAGATTGCAAAGGGGACAAAAATTATATCGGCTTTTCTTTTTATTACCTTTCCATTTTCATTTCTTCTCAAAAAACAAATTGCACATTGTCTTGAAAATCCCTGTTCCTTATCGAATATTTTCAACAATCTAAATCCCTGCCTTCAATGAAAAATTCGCGCCTTCGCCACAAAGAGAATCCCGGGTGAGGATTATTTCAGTGGCATGTACACTAGCACAAATAATCTCACTATTAGAAGTAAAAATATTCACAAAGTGTATTTGTTTAAAGACAGAAAGAAGAAAATATCAGTATCGTACAGCAAACTTACGGGAAAACCGGTTGAGGCCAACTTTCGGTAGCCCGTACAGTACACGGGCAAACTAGTTAAGGGAATAAATTATTTATACAATACTCATTATTTCCTGTGAATGATGAAAAGTATCTTAAATACTTTTTTGATTAAACTTTATGAATTCACATTTAAACAACGATCAATATGTCTTAAACTGTGTTAGTAGAAACTTTTGATTTTCCTCGACGATGTGCTAGATAACTACGATTATTATTTTTATTTTCCACCATATACTAATAAATATTCTAATGTATAGTTATTGTATTAATCACTGAATATAACAATGAAGCATACTCTTATTTTCTATTTAGAATAAAAAATCTTACTGATTTACATCTTTTTCCGGTATTAAATTTAAATATCTTTGCAACAAAATTCACAATTCGCCATTCTAACGGTTTTGATAAAATAAAAAAAAAAAAAAAAAAATATATAAGAGAAACAAGAGTCAAAGAAAAAAAGAATGAATTAAATGAATAAATTTTACACAGCTTGGAAAAAAAAAATCTGAGAATCGAGTAACACATCCACAGAACATCGGAAAACACTCCGCTAATGTTGAAAACTTATTTACATCTCAAATCATTCTTTTCTTTTATGCATGGAATAAAACAAAGTAGAAGCTCTGAGAAATCTTAGCCGATACTTAGCTTTTAAAGAATCTCTCTTTGAATTAAGCTGGAAGAAAATTGGCAAGCAATTTCTTGTCTAATCCTTAACGCAAACTCTCGATAAAGTCTGGAATTGCACGACATTCTCTTTATAAAACAAATGTAAGTGCATTAGCTTTGAAGTTGAGAAAAGAACTTTTTTGTTGTCTCAGACAGTTATTTATTTGATTCTTGTTGCTGTTTGCGAAAATATCAATTAAATATTGAAAGAACTTCGCTTAGAAATAACCTGATGAATTGAAAAATAATTTTTTTTCTGTCTTTTTTTCACTCCTTTTTGTTATTGTTTCTTTCTCTTACACTGTTCTCATGAATCGGATCGATTTCCGTTAGGGGGAAAAATTTGGGAGTCGTATTTTCCAGGAATTTTTTTCTCTTTTTTTCCCGAACTCTAGACTTTCCCGTTTTTGGAGTGTGATTAATTGAAATTGCGCAATGTCACGTATAATTACTTCTGTGCTCTTGTCTTTCCCAATTCTTAATTTCCAGCCCATCTTTTTTTCTCTCTCTCTTTCAACTATTTCTTTTTTTCTTTCCTTCTTTCACTTTCCAGCTTTATTTCACCCCTTCTTTTCTTCTTTTTCCTCCCCTGGTCCTTTTTAAAACTTCATTCGAAGAGTTGAATTGTTGCTTGACCCGACAGAAACCAAATTACTGTAGCTCTCACAAAGTAAAAGAACCCAAGGAAAAAAAAAAAGAGTTAAAAAAATAATTAAATAAAATATCAAACTCTAAATGAGAGGGTGGGATTTTTTTAATTAGCTTTGAAACATTATACTTTCCATTATTCTTATTTCATAATAAAATTCACAGCTTGACGATTTCTCTTTCACTTTTTTTTTTATTTTTACCCTCAGTAAGAGGATGTAATATTAGAATATTAGTTCCGGATGCTTTTCCATTACTTCTTTCCACACCCTCTCATCCTTCAAAAGAAAAAAAGAAGAAAAAAAAAGAAAAAAAAAGGATTGAAGCGAAGTGAAAAAAACGAAAATTACTCTCATATCTTTATTCTTTCACGAATAAGTGTCTTCATATTACGCTATCATTAATCATTTTTGATAAATAAATTAGTGAGTGTTATTTAAATTATTCCTTGGAAATGTATTTTATTACACGTCACCGCTTTTAAAATTGTACTTCGGATATTGATTTTTGTAATTGTCACCGTTTATTCGTGTCATTAAACAACAAAGGAGGGGAATTGTTCAATTCCCAATTGGTTGAAGAATGAACGGCTTTGAGAAATGTACCGTTCCTTATCGCTATCTAGAAAGATTTCGAGTAATTTATTTGGATTTGTTGAGTGATTTTTTTCTATTCAAATATAGAAGGATACTTGAAAATTTCTGAATGATGCTTGGTGGAATTAGAAAGAAAACAAAAAATAACTGTATATATAAAATAATTGTACAATTCGTTTCATTCATACAGTTATCGAAACAGTGTGTTAAATAAACTAATAACATTTCATTAATTACTTATTGTCAAAATTACTTGCTGTCTTTTTCAAAACTTATAAATCAATTTAATTATACGCACTATATTTTATTACAATAATACTAAATTAATAACTATACGTACACTAATTATATTGAAAAACATCGAATTATTTGTACAATATTTCTTTCATTCATAATTATCAAAACAGATAAATTAATAAACTAATAGAATCACAATAATTACTTATTGTTAAAAATGGTTACTTTGAATATATATAAATCTAAATATTTATACGTACTATATTCTGTTACAAATATTATATTTTTCTGGCATTATAAAATGTTACTTTTGCCGTCTAGTAACCACATTATTTGATCAATTATCAGTTAATTCCTTTGAATAACTCCCAGTGCGTATGAAAGATATTTTGTAACAAATAAAGCCCATATTACTTATCAAATTTACTGTGCTGAATAATACACGCGTCCGCTCTTTTAGATATATAATCTTGATTTAATTTGATTACAAGATGCGATAAAAGATTTCCTAAAATGATGGGAACACATTAAAGATTGATGTAATATTGATAGCACTCACAATAGTTATTCATCTTCTCCGTCAGATAATAATATAAACTAAATCCATGCTTCGAAAGGTTTGAAGCATTTATCTCTATCTTTTTGTGAGAGTGGGTGATGATTTTGAGAATATCTATGCAGTTTATAATAGGAGAAGACATTATAAATATATAGCTGGTAAAAGTTTTAAAAAATGTCTATTTTCACAAATATTATATTTCTACTTCTGTATGTGACTAAAGCTGATCATAACTGTCAGGGAGCTTAAAGAGCTTAGAGCATTCGAGCCGTAAACAGAGTACCACGAATGTTTTGAGAAACTACGTACACTACATGATTTTTTTTTTAAATTTATGGAAAGTTTAAATGAAGGAAGAGGTGTAGCAACCCGCTTATTCCATTCTTTTAACTGAACTTCTGCTGTCTCATTATCGTGTGTATACAAGCGTCTTTTAATATCCACTGGAAGAAATAGAGAGAAGTTCTGTTTAGAGAGAATTTTAGATGGAGTGAAGCGCTGTTAGTACTGTCAATAATCCAGCACAATGACAAATATTATATAAAGCTTTCGCTGTGTCCTACATCTAGACATTTTTTCTTGAAACTGGAACTGATTTCAGCCTTTTTTTAGTATCAATTAATTCTGATATGAATTACTAGTACTCCGAAATGAAATACTATAATGCTACTAATTTTTATAAAGATAGAGATCACAGCTCGTCCTAGTTGAGTCTTTGTTAGTAATTTTGAAAATATTTAAGTGTTTAAAGGAGATTTTGAACCTTCGGGTCGTGTTTGTTCCCCCCCAAAAAAACCCGTGTTTGCTATAGCTGGAATTCTTTTTAGAAAGATGAATTCGCTTAAAAAATAATGCGACAAATATATTATCTTTGTTAATTGTCAAATAAAAAGTTGTATTATGTTGAAAATTAGTATTTTGGGGGAATTTTGATTTTGATACAGGGTTACTTAATTTCAATTACTATAACCCAATTAGTGTATAATGTTTACCAAATGAAATGATTTTGTAATTCCTACTATTAGTTCTCCCTCTCCCTGTATATACATTTTTACTTATATCTTGTTCAAATTTTCTATCGTTAGTAAGATACTTTTTATTCATTCATTCAAATTCAAATACATTTTTTTAAACTTATAGTGGATGACACTTGATGTTAATGCAGTTAATGAAAGCTAGAAGTCTCATGTGTTAGAAATTTTCTTTTATTTTTGAAGGTTATTCAGCCTTGTATATTGGCATACTTTTATAGCATTATACATTACGAATATTTATCCTATAATATATAAATATGCGTTTTACTTACACTCGGTACATCAAGTGATACATAGCTAAATATTTCTTTTTATAGTGAAATGCAAAAATAATAAATAAATAGTTTCACCATAGCACTTTAAGAAGTACTCTGCCATTAGTTCTTCCATTTAGAAATGGAATAAAATAAACAATGCTTTTTAGAAATTTCCTGCTTATAGTTAAATCTTAAGAAAGAAGTCAGGCTATATTCTAAATGGCATTTTTATTCGGGTATTCTTCTTTGAAAACCATTTCTTCTAACTTGATTTTTTTTAAGAAAACTTATGGTGTTTCTGAGTTAAATAGAAAAAAAATAACATTTATTACATTTAGAGAATTAAAAAGGAACATAAAGTCTATAAGGAAACCCGACTTTTCTACCAAGAAACGACTTATGAGACTTTTTTTTCACACTTTTCTCCTTTTCGTGAAAGTCGCCCTAAAATAAAGCGTTGAGTCGACAAAATGAAAAAAAAAGTCTATTTTCACCACATCCGATCTGTGTAGTATACTTATTTGTTTCATGCGACCATTTTCGATTTTCTCCCCAATTCGTGTTATTTCCCCCTTAAAGCTTATTTTTCACTTTTATTTATTACTCTTTCACACCACCAAAGTATTTTATTTATTTTTTTTTAAATAAGATAAAAAATAAAAAACGAAAGAAAAAAAAAACTGAGAACTCAAGAGATTGCGATTTAGATACAATCTGACTAGAAGATGATCTTTTTTCAGATTTTCTTAAAAAATATTTTTTGTTCGCTTACTTGTGGATTAAGATCTGTATTTTATCAATGATTTTTCAAGGCTTATACCCTGAGCAGAATTCATCTCTCTCGCGCCTGTTCAATCTATTCCTATTTCAATTTCTGTCAGGTCTTAAAGAAGCAGGAAGAGTGTAATGTAAAAGTAAATTAACTAGGTTTTTATCCGCAATGACTGGAGAAAAATATATAGATAGATATTATAAATGTAAATCGAAAGTTTGGAGGGAGTTCTTTTTTGAATAAACAAAAAAGGCTAAATTGCGGGAGCTTAAGGCCCCCGCATATCCATACTAAACTTTTTTTTTTAATCTTAGAATTTCCTGGAAAAGATTGCAAATAAATGTCTGATGTATATATGGAACAGAAGTTTTTTATTATTATTATTATAGATTTTTACTTTAAAAGTAACTTCATTTTTAATAAATTTGTTCTGGAGTACACCCGTCGCGTTCATTTTGTTGAATGATTACACTTTTGCATCAAATGTATTTTCAATATTTAGAAAATAGTTTTTTCATGAAAAGTAAAATGCTCATTACTTTGAACAATATATACTTTCTTCCGTTCACTTTCTATTATGATAGTTATAATTTTAATTATAAATCCCAAATTGATTTTTTGGATCGAAACGAGGTCTTGTGAATTCTGAACCGACGACGTGTGTAACAATAGTAATTTATCTCCACTGTTTTATGCCGCTATACATTTGTAAACGAATTTTAATATATTTTTAAATCAAACTATAAAAGTATGCACATAAAAGTGTAAAACAAGATCAAAATAGAAAAAAATTGCAAGTAATTATTTATGTGTGAAAATTCTGTTGAAGATAGCTTCTATTTTTATGAGAGATGTAGTTTAAAATTTCAAATTTTGACTCGGGAATAGTTTTATATTTTATAATAGAATTGTGATTGCTTCAAAATCAATATTTTTACAAATAACAATCAAATTATCTGTGTAACAGCTACAATAAAAAAGAGGGATTCATTATAAATAAATTATGTGGAAAAAAATTCCAATACAGATATACTAAATAGTTATTAACAGGACCATCCTAAGGCAAGCCCAAAATTAGCTTTTAAAGATTTTTATTGAAATCAATGAAATTTTCGTGTTGTGCAAGTTTAACAGGAATATTTATTATTTTTTTCTAGTTTTATTTCATCATATAAATTTACATATGTGTAAGAACTATAATTTTATCTTCAACATTATATATAGAATTAATAATTTCTAAGTTACTTTAAATATAGTTGTGTTTTCAGAATTACCAGTGGCATTTGGAATAATAGATAGATAGATATATGATATACATGACATGTATGTGTATATTACTATTTTATTTATGTGGTCATTTTACTATGCCTATAAACTGTCCTGTTATATTTCTACATATTAATTAGCTTTTAGTTAGATTTAAAACAATTTAGTATATAATGTGATTAAAAGAAGATAAAAAAAAGGTAAGTAAAATTAATAAAAATGTAACAAAGTATTCAACCAGTGGGAAGGGGGGGGGGGACCAAAAAGGCTGACCGCCGCCAAGTGCTTACCTGTTGTAAAATCCAACTTGGGAGCCCAAAATCTGACTTTTTAATCTGCAAATGTTCTCCGTTACGCCACTGTATTCATATGTATAAATTGTCCCCTCTTTAATAATATCCTATAGATCCATAGACTTATAGTTTGATTCCACCTAAGACTTTCTGCAACGTTTTAGAAATTTACAACACCTAAATATACAGCTGCAATAACTCACGAATGCTGTTGAAAACAGAAGAGCAATATAAAAACCTCAAGTGGCATCAACATCTCTTGATATGGTTCGGGATTAAATGTCATCGATGATTTATTTATTTTTCTAATGTCTGGCACAGTGTTAATTTAAACATATTCAGGAGTATATTAGTTTATAATTTTCAAATATGTTGTTGTTGTTTATGCCACCTGATCAACAGTAACATCAGATCAAGGTTCACAAAATTCATCGCGACTAAGGGCTGGATTTTTACGCATGTCGGTAGCCTTAGCTTTGAGCACCATGCAGGGGACAGTACAAGTTTGCTCTGTTCCATCCCAATTTTGAGGGAGAATACCCTAGGGGTGGTCTGGGGCCTCCCACCTCTCTTCCCCTTTCACCAATCTCATGAGAGGACTTGCGGCTTAACGGCTATTTAGAGTGCCCCCATGCCGCGAAGGCACTATACATGTGCCTTCTCCGGGACTCGAACCCAGTCTCTACGGCACCGCAGTCAGCGTCACTAACCACTATACCAGATGAGTGGCATTTTTAAATATAATTAGTTCAATATATTACATTATAATATACCAAATTATGTAAGAATTATTACTGTTAACGCCATTAAGTTATAAGTTGTATAATTTCTTAAAGAAATTTAGGAATATCTAATATATATTGTTTTGTTTTAATTAAAATAATAGGTTTTTTTTCTTTTTTTGAAGTAAAATTACTGAGAATGATTAGACAAGCATGAACACACACACACAAAAAAAAATATTCCAAAACGCTGCAAGTAATGGATTTATTATCCTTTGATGATAATTTTTTTACCTCCAATTTTATCTTCTAACACATGATGCTCATCATAATTATTACGTTGTTGTGAAGACGGTAAAAAGTACAAAAAAGGAATTGAAGCTCTCTTTTTTGGAATTTAAAAGAGTAAAAATTAGTTGAAAGGAATGTATTTTTTCCCTTTTAATTACATTGGAATTCTCATTATTTATCCTAATGACTAAAAATGATGTTAAACAGAGGAAATGCAATTAACAAACGTACTTTCTCGTTACTAAGTACAAAGGCTACCCTAACGAATGATGAAATTAAAGGATAATGAAATGATTCAAAGAAACAGAATTACCGAATTTGCATTTGAACAATGTGTGTTCAGATAAATGTTCTCCCCCCCCCCCCTCTTAAAAATAGGTCAGGTCGATGGTCCTCATGTTCGTGTAAACGAGTAAAGGTGAGAGTCTAAATGAAGAAAAATATTATAATTGTGAAATCTCTCATTGTGAGATTTGTTACATAGAATAAGTTTGTTTTCAGGTTCTTAATTAAATTTTATCGATTATTTCCAACATCATGAAAATTATTTTTTGTTTGATTATAATAAGGAAATGATTGATTTTCACTCATTCTTTAATTTAAATTTTTGGCTCTAGTTGAATTTTTTGATGATCGAAATAGCTGTAAAAAAGGGATTTTTCCTGAGGGATTTTCCAAACCAAATTAAGAGAAAAAATACCAACAACAGCAACAAGAACAACAAAAAATACTTAATAATTTTTCTTTGTAGGGTAATGTGTTGTTTCAACAAATTTATTTTTATTTTTATTCATATTTGTCATGAAAGGGATTATTTAATTTTTCAATTTTCTGTTTTAAGTTGATTATATGTTAAAACAGAAATTCTTTTTTTGTGTGAATTATTCTACATATTATAAAATCGAGAAAGGTTAGGCTTATGATTCTATTGATTATTTCTACAAGGAAACTAATTATAATACTTAGGTTGAACTATATTAAAAAAAAAGCTTTTTGAAACGTTGAAATTCCTGAAAATCCAAGATTCATATATCAATATCCAGTAGCGCACACAGGAATTTTTCAAGGGCGGGGCGCCCCGGGGCGAAAGTTCACCATTCTTGTATCATGCTATTTTTGATTTTGTCGATTTTCAGGAACAAAACACAGTAAAAAACTAATTATTGAATAAATAATTAACATTAATTAATCATTAATAACACATATTTAATTAAATGTTACGTATTATATACCTAGAACTATAACCAATCGGAAAAAAATCAAGGGCTTTGGGGAAGGATCCGGACCCCCAGGACCCCTCCCCCCATTGTGTGCGCCACTGTCAATATCTTAAAATGACACAAGTGGTACACACAGGAATTTTTCAGGGAGGGGGTAGAGGGTCAAAAGTCCACTCTTCTTGTATCATACTCCAATACACTGCTAAACATATTCCTTTGATTTTGTAGCACATCCTATATTTTAACTTACTAGATGGTAGCACCTCGGAATGGAGTGTACATCTAAAACAGTACCAGTTTTCTCCGCTAGGTTCACATAATATATTTTGTCAATGCTCATGCTAATTCAATCTTGCAACGGTTTCCAGAGTAGTAGTACTCAGAACTCCGATGATTTCCAATATGCATCTACAATAAAGCTGTTAAGTTTTATCGGACTGAATCCTAATTGAATTTTAACCCAACACATCCTTCAGCGGTTATTCGGAGGACAGAACCCGCGACGTTTAGCTCCGAAGCCCAATAACATGACCAATAGACAAAAGTGATCACCTCTGTCTGGAGGCTGTTACTGGCTTAAGAAGATACCGCAACAGTACATGTGGATTTTAAGAGTAAAAAAGAAATGATTAGAAATAATGTTTCTTTTAACGCTCAATCAACACAATTCCTATTATTAGCATCACCTACGTTAAATCAGAAATTTTCAACACCATTTGAAGAATAAAAAAAAAAGGAGTGTACAATAAGTTATAAAAATTGCAACATTTTGCAGATGGAAAATGCCTTATTTTCCTGTTCTAGATCAGAATTAGCCGGACCAGAAATAAATTTATGGAGTTTAGAGAGCAGTAGCTTAAATGCTGAATTCCTTTAAGTTGTATATGTCGTATCCTATTTCTTTTCTTAGGACCATCAATACAAAATGGCTCTCCGATTAATAGAAAATTCTACAAAACGAAGAATACGAAACTAAGTCGAAGAATACGAAGATGCTCATAATATATTAACAGTCATGGCATTTTTGCAACTGAAGAATGTTTTATTTCCACTCTTGTATGCAGGAATTTGTTTCTCAGAAAGAAGTAAATGGAATTTGGAAAGCAGTGGGCTATGATTAAATGTTCTAAGGCCTTAATCGATCGATTCTTTTTCCAAGTTGACCGACACAAACTGTCTCCCTGATTAATCGAAAATTCTACAGAAACTACTTCATATGCCGGAAGCAACAGTCATTTCGTAGGAGATTAAAGAGAGAGTACTACGGCATTTCTCCGATATTGCTTTCAGAGAATGGGAAAAGTCTTTAAAAGTCAACGGAATAAGCCTTTCTGAGTTCTAACCACAGCCTCGTTTGATGCGGGATAAAATTTTCTTACCGAAATCTCTTTTCCTTCTGTGTGACCGAAATTGAATCTTTGTGAAACTTCCATAATAACCCTCTCCTAAGCTTCGAAAGTGAGGAGATCTGGTAAATTATCCACAAGATGATTAGGAAAACCATAAAAGTCAGCAGAAAATTTCCAACTGAAACTTGAGTCCGAAGAGAAATGAAGTTCTAAATTCGAAATCTGTCCTCCGCGGGTACATCATGCCGATTTCCCTTAATTAAACGAGTTGTTTGAAAGTTCGAGAACTTTTGAATCTCGTTTTCTGGCTGTGGTTGCATTTTCTGTGACGAGCAATTATTTTCTCTCTGAGGAAATTCAAAGGAATATCAAATGCTTTATCGTTAGGATTTCAAATACAATTGCTTGTTGCAGAAAATGTTACTTCTCCTTTAGTTAGATTTTCCCACGATGGTTCTTAAAAATGCTGTGAAAACCTGTATCAAGCGCGTTTTCTTAAGTACCAAGACCTCAATATCAGTTTTTATGAACACAGGATACCACAAATTTTTGTTGATTATGCTTCAAAACTTCGATTTCACTTTTAAGTAAGCATTGCATTCATTCAGTTCAGATGCCTTGTGATTAATGTAATCTCAGTATAAAAGATATGTAAATGCAACTCAAGTTACTTTATCTAAGTATGTTCACGGTCTATTTTTTGTAATATAAATTAAATTCATTTGTTCCTTTTTAATACAACCGTTAATAATGCTTAATTTCTCTTGACAAAATGTATAGTTGTGTTTTCTGTGTTCCACGTTTTTTATTTATTTTTATCTGTATGAAATTTTCTAGTTCTATGTCGAACAGCACTTTCAAAAACATTTTATGGGTTTAATTTTAAATTTTTTGCTTTCATGTTTAAAAATCAATATTTTTGAACTTTGTGAAAAGGAAATTAGGTTCATCTTATCAGTTATTTCAACAATATTATTGAATAGAACTGATTAACATTTATAGACTATTAAACTAGTAGATTGATAATCATCGATAAACTATTTTTTTTTCTTTACGTCTACGTTACGTAACCTCTTTTAATATCATGGATTAATCCATTTTGTGCGTAAATGCGTTGAGAAAACATTGATAACTATTTTATACCTAAATATAGAGCCGTAAAAATTCTGAATTATTAATTGTTTATTTCTTTTAAATTGTGGATAATAAATATGCACAACTAAATAAATAGGTTTAAATTCTTTTAATACTTTCCGTTGTTGTTGTTGGTTTTTTTTACATTTTTAATAAGATTGGTAATATTCGTTGGTAAAACTTAGCATATGCTTGACAAATTCTTGTATTTATTAAAACATATATTCCATTTGCAGAATTGTAGAGTCGAAGGCTCAAAAAATGTCACATGTCATATAGCCATTGCGATTAATTTTAATTCCTGTCGAGTTTCCCCATAGACAAATGAGAACTCGAGAAACTCTCTACATAAATTTGTGATTTCATTAGCTTAAGCACACTCTTTTACAATGTGCAATACTTGAAGAGGAAAATGATCCCTTCCTTCCTGATTAATGGTCTAAATATATGTTTAAAATATAATTTTACGACATTATGCACTGAATGAAAAGATTTTATTATTCTCTTTAAAAATACAGTTCGAACCGAAAATTCATAATTTTTCAATATTTCATCCAAAGATTGTATTTTGTGACCCTTTATTCTAATATTATTTTTGGTTCAGTGTGAGTATTTTATGTGTTGAATCATTCTGTATAATTTGAATTTAGAATGCAACAGAAAGATCATCTATCGAGTAAAAATCGAATTAAAATGTCAAACCTTACAATGCGACTTTGTTGCGCAAAAATGCAATTAATGTTAGTATATTTTTGTCATCTTTAATATTGAACCAAAGTAACTACAAATGTTTTTAAATCAATTTTTAATTAATTTTTTTTTAATTTTGAAGAAAACGCAATTAATAATCCACTATTCTTAGATGTAAAACTATTCTATGTATCCGAATATTTTCTTCAGAACTATTTTATCAGTTGAAGATTACCTTCAAATTATTTTCAGAAAACTTTTTATCATTGCTGCTTACTGCAGACAAATATTGGTAAATTATTTCGCCGGAAAACCTACTGCCTAAGCAAACGACTGGAATCTAACATTGATTCTAAATTGGCGAAGCTGCATTATCTTCCGTGTCTGAATGGCGCGTATTTCGTACGTGGGCCGTACATTGTTGCTACGGGGATCACAAATCTGCCACTTCGTGCTGCTATCTCGCGTTATGAACGTGGCTGGCTGAGTTATGGTCTCAATTGCTCCCCGTGTTATGGTGGTGTCGTTGGTAAGCGTGTCTTCACCGCACTGATTGTTTGTCTTCTGCTTACACCCATAAAATGCCTCTGGTTGGTCCAAGAGGGAGACAGCCAATAATAACGATAATTGGCAATACTTTTCACAGAACGTGATAACGAACTGATAAGAGAGAAGAAATGTGAGATGGGTTATAAAGTGCTGCAGTATATTGGGGAATTTGAGTTTTCTTTATTTTTATACTTTATTATTGAAGTGGTGATAAAGATCCCATTTGGACAGTTTCAGTCTTTCCGGACTGCGAACGTTTGTCATGTGTTTGGGGTCTCATTTACTGAATTAAATCAGTCATTATTTGGAAAGATAAAAGTTTGGAAAATAGCCTGGAGTTTTATCTTGTTGCTATATATGTATGATTTCAGAATTTAAATTTGCAAGAATGGGCGAAAAACAATTTATCTGGGTAATATACCTGCAATTTTATTTATGTATCTTTACTTAAATAGATAATGATACTAAAGAAATTATTTTGCGAAATGGTGATAATTATAGTCTAAACAGTATAACGAAGTTTCAGAAGTATAAAGCAATTATATATTTTAGTTCTTTAATCATCAAAGAAAAGAAAACCATATTTTTTAATAATGGTTTTATATATAAATAGGTTAAAGACACACCACTGAATGGTTCCGCTAGCCGAGTGGTATAGGTATCGGACCATGGCTTGCCTTGTCACAAGTTCGAGCCCAGTACCACTAAAGACCCGCCATGTAGGGCAGCGATGCACGTTAAATCTGTCGACAGCTGATACGTCCTCCCGTTGGTGTGGTGTGGTAGTTAGGAGAGGGGGGTGCCAGCTCAGGTGTCGTCCACGTCACTTGACCATGGTTCAAAATTACGTAGTCCGTCGCCAAAAGCCCTCGTGTAGCTAAACAGTGCGACGTTAATAATCAATCAACCGCTAGCAAATAGCTTAACGAGTTTATATTTTTATGAGAAACTACTAATGATTTTTATATGTATAATATAACGATGATCCATTATTTTAGGTAAAATTGTGACTTTATTTCTAAGATTGTTTTTAATCATGCATAAACATTTTAAAAAATTAAAATTAACCACCTACAATCAAACACCTAAACACTATTTTGCGTGTAATGTATCATAAATTAAATAGCAATGTATTTAATAAAAAGGATGGTTTGAATTGAAAAACATTATTAAAGCCCCATTCTGGAACAGCAATATTCGCGCATCAATTTATAGGAGTGTAATACTTAACTATTTGCGGGGTAGTTAATTTTAGCCAACAAAGGTAGAAAGTAGAAAATTTAATAATACTAAAAATTCTGAAATATTGTTTTGAACAACATTGCCCTATTAAATTTCTTTAAATCTTATATTGTTAATAAGTTTAAAACTAGTTTGAATGTGAAATTTTATCTTAATATTTATTATTTAATATATACTTAATCATAGATGTCACTCGTAGAGGTCTGATAATGTACAGAGGGGACATTTATGCGTGATCTTATAAAGTCTATTTCAAAGCGTGCAGGCCACACGCACATGTAGGTTTATGTAAACAACACCAAAATTTGCCTCTTTGTAAAAAATCATTAGTTTTACTTCTTGCTCCTTACTTTTTTAAAAAACTTACTAAATATGCATTTTTTTAAAAAATTCGTGCAATATTGTAATATTAAAAAGAAATTGTTAAAAATTCTTCTAAATATAGCAATTTTTTTTTTGTTATCATTCAGGAAAGGGCATCAGAATGAATTTCATTAAACAAATTTTATTAGCGACATTATATAATGATTCGAAATGTATTAGTTGAAAATCAAGCATAATAAACATTGTGAATAAAAATATTTTATTAGATTTTCTTTTGAATGAAAAAAAAAAGTTGTAAATAGTTACGTATTAAAACATCTATTTTTCTTCATGATAGCTAAAAATCATTCACTGGTTCTTTTTACATTCATTACATGAATTTATTCATAAAATAATATGTTGAACCATTATGTTCCATTTTATTCAAAGATAACACTTATCACTTCATGAATAACTAACAATGTTTGAGGATGGTGCCAACTGGAATGTAGCCATTAGGCCTGAAATGTGATGAAAATAACCAAAATTATTAGAGCTAATTAAATTAGTTGATTCTTTTTGAAGGAAAAATAAGTTTTATGATTGTTATAACAATTTACATTTGAAATTAAAATTTATGTTACTTATGACACCGAAATTACTCCTTATAACTGCATTTTGTATAGTAAAAAATACAAGTAGCGTGTTTGTATTATTTTATATAAGGTATGCATATGATTATTTTTGACTCGGGATTTCCATTTAGAAACTTTCAAACTGAATGCATCAGCGCATGTATTTATTTCATTTCTGTCAAGCTGAAAATGAATAAATAGTTTGTGTGATATAAGGAAATCCTGTGTTAACAAGATAATTGCATATTTGAATTTTTCCAACACCTCATAGAATGACGTCTTAAGACTTCTTGAAGCCCTGGGCACCCACACAAAAATAGGACCTACCTGCGACCCTTCTATCGAATTTGGTTATGTGCAAATATGTCTTAAAACTTCTCCGAAGTTATGGGTCCCTATGCAACAGAAGATCCCACCAGTAATCCTTAAGTACAGGCAGCATATGACATACGATGCCAAATACTAGTACGACAATCTGAAACAATCTGAAAAGCTTGTCATCTCACAAACCTAAATACAAACCAGCTGAACCGATTGCCGCCTTTCGATTAATGAGTGATGATTGTGTGATGTGGACGATGTTCAGCTGATAATAATGTACTATTGCCACGTTGCTAATTGGTATATGGTTCGAAATTCTCAATTTTTCAGAGTATATGTCCGGGAGTAACATTTGATGATTAAAAAAGTACTGTTATATCACACACACGTTCTTATTGAGGCGAAGTCGAGAACGAGACAAGGCCTCCATCAAGGTCGAAGCTGTGGCTCCGGGCCCAGTTGGCCCATGCTTTAATAATACTGCTATATTTATTAAGTTTTAAGATGTTATAAGTTCATTAACTCATCAATAAATGATATTGCACTGTTTGTATCCGCATCGTTCTATATTCTGCATTGTATTTAATCCAGTTTTCTCGTTGATTTAATTTGAGACAATGATTTGTACATTTAAAATTTTGAAAAGAAATACTTATTTAGAAAGATGTATCATTAAGCATTGATTAAATTTTAAATCACGAAGATAATATCTTAACGCAGCTTTTGCGTTAATATTAATAGAGAAGCTTATTTAAGGATAAGAGTTTTAATATTTATTAAAAATAAACTATTTACTCTCACTCATTATAATTTATTGCTATCTGATTGCAAGTTATTACTATACTTTAAGCGGCGGTTTACGTACACATAATTGAAAAATTAGAAAAATCATTACTGTAGTGAAACGTGTGCTTTCATGACTGCAACACGTAAGTAACATATTACGTGAAAAAACAAATTGTGACAAAATTTTAGTGTGATTGATCAATAATAGCCTTTCCAAATTTAATATATATATATATATATAAAAGATTGTTATAAATCAAATCAAAAAGGCCTTATTAGAAGCACAAGATTATTTTAATTTAAACCATTGTAAAAATTCCAAAAGGATGTTAGAAACTAATATGCAAAATAAAATGGCAAAATTAATCGATCTTTAATTAAGATCAATTAACTTTTCGATCGATTCGATACGAAGTTAATCAGTTCTCCGTTTCAAACTGATTAATTTGAGAACAATGTGCTATAATTTCTTTTCTATATCATCAATAAAACAACTTAAAATTTCCAACAAAAAAAGGTAACTAGTTTTTCTCTTTTTTTTCTTCAAATCTCTTGTATTTAAGCTTTGTTTTATTTCGGATCAATATATCTTACTTTATTTTCAATTTGGTGAGAATTATATTAATATTTCTCTTTACTATCTTTTAAAAGATTTAAATCCATCTGAGTAGAGCACATTACTGAGGAATCATTGTGGTAATATATATCCAGAACAGCCACTAAGTTCTTCAATTTTCTCTATCCTAAAGGCAACATGCTTCTTCGGACTACATCGTGAAAAATCTTCATTCTTTGTTTCATTATTTTATGAGCCATACTAGCAATTTTATCATTTCCATTATTCGAACTGAACGGTAAGCCTAGAGCGGTTTTTTTTTCTTCAGCCTACTATAAAATACCTGAATATATGTTCAGGAGAGAAAAAAATCAAGCAATCAACTTGAGTGCAACGGTGCATTTTTTTGTTTCACCGAGAACGACGCAGAAATTCTGTTAACAATGGCATTGTTTATTTTTAGGAGGTACTAAAATTTCAAGAACACGACGAAGTCTTACCACGTTAATGCTTTGAAGAGGATAAGAGGAAAAAAAATTTGCTCCAGGTATTGGGTTTATTGCGTCAAAGATACATGACGTCGTGCTATGCCATAAAATGATTTTTCATTCCGCTGTAGGGTCTATAGTTTTTGCTTGTCTGGAAACAAAAACTCTAGACTTCATCTTATGGCCAGACTGCTGAGTTCAGTTTTGAGACAGTATGTAAAGAAAAAGTAAAACAAAAATTTCAAATTTAAACTTAAATAACACAATTTAAATAAAATATACACTCTGAATAAAAATTACAAGGAAAATCATGCAGTCAATGATTTTTTTTTATCAGTAAAGATTTATACTTAGTTAAACATGTATTTTCAGTTTGATGCTGCCCGAAGATCGCGAATGTGAAAGGGTTCAAGGAAGAAGCAGACACGGTCATAACATAGTTAATTTTATTTAATCCTTAGCATTTTACGAAATATACTTTTATAACTTAAATGTGGGAGCACTAAGAAATCTTAACACGTAATCAGTTAACTAAATAATGGAAGGTATTTATATGGAGTGGCAACTCCTTGTATGATCCTTCTTGAAGCTCGATAGTAAGGTCAGCTCCATCATTGATTACTTAATTACTTTCTGATGAATTAATTCTCCATCGAATATTAATCTTAAGATACGAGACCATCAGTCGCTGTTTAATAACACTTGTAATTCAGCCTAACGATCAACGCTTAACCATTAAATGACATACTGAACGACAGGCACTGAAATAGTAGTTACATTTGCATAAAATTGTCATTTCCACGGAAAGCGGTTTTTAAACTAAAATCACAGTTAAATAATATTTTTCCAAAGAGGATTAAGTAGAAGACTCGAATAGAACCCTTTACAAGCTCACTTCAAGAATTTGAGAACCATGGTGATACCTCTTTGAGATAGCTCTACATTGTGGGCTTTATGTAATTATTTAAGGTTTTCTTTCTCTTTGTCTATTGTGTAACTGCTGTAATCTAGTGGCTATGCCACGGGCCGGTGTGTCTTAGTTTCGAGTCTGGTGCTACTGAAGACAATCTATGCAGAGGGGCTGATACACTTGAAATCTGTCGAAGCTCAAAGTCCTCCCGATGTTGAGGTGGGGAAATTCGGTGTGAGAGTGCCGGCTCATGTACCGTCCTTGTCACTTGACTGCGATTTAAAACTACTAGATCCGACGCCAATAGTCCTCATGTGCTTTATAGTGCAATTATGTTGCTTTACAACTCTCTCTCTTGGTCTATTGTTATAGAATAGGGCGTAAATTACGTATATTTTCTATGGATAGAAAAGTACTCCTGTGTTACAATTATATTTCGATTTCTCTATTTTTAAATAGAATAGCATATTTTATTATTCATTTCTTTTCTTCCAATCCATTTTTCTCTCGTATAAAATATATCCCGTACTTCGTCTCCTAGACTGTAGACTTAATCTGTTAAAGTAAAAAAGGGACATATTTATATATTGTTTTCTTAATTGTGAAGCAAGTATTGTCATTAATATCCGTAAAATAAGATTTGTAAAATAGTAATTAAGTCGTTATTTAATTTTTATTGTTAAGAAATATTTTCCTTTCTCTCAAAATGTTCGATAACTTCCTATAAAAAATACATTCGAATACTTTCCAAAAACGAAACTAGCTATTTCCAAATATTCAGAACAAACTTCGAATACAAAAACATGAAAATAGAAACAGTTCTCCGTTTTGGAAAAGAAATATTTAAGCAAAACATCTTTATTTTTTTTTTTAGGAACAGCTTCGATGTCAGTTCGATATTACCGAAATGCATCGACTCATTCTTCTTACATGCAAAATATTACAAAAACATTCCCTACCCTTGAATCTTGATTTCTGTTTTTTTGGCACGTTAGACAATATGAGCGGAAGTGAGAGCTTCTCTGCTAGACAACCTAAAAAAGCATTGGAATATAAATAAAACACACACACGCTTACCCACCCTAAATCTAGTCGGACTGCTTCCGTTTGTCTAAATGCATTAGGAAATCCTCTTTCTCGTTTAGTTTTTGCTGTTTCTTTTCTCCATCGCGTACAATTCTTCTAGCTCCTTCCCTTTTTTGTCAAAAGTTTGGGTACGATGAATAAAACACGAAGACTGTCAATGCTTCCATGTTCTTCTCCTGGTTTGCTTTTTCATCACTCCCGTTATTCCATTGGACAGGATGGTGGTATACGTCATCGCGGGCGGATGGTGAGCACGGAAGGGGACGGGATTCAAAAATCGAATACGAATTCCGAGAAAAGAGTAAGAACCGATAGAGAAAGGTGAAAAAGAAGAGAGAAAAAATGGGAGAAAGAAAGGAGCGTGTTCCAAAGAAATTAGGTACTCCTTGGAGAGAAAAAAAAGGAGAAAGACGTTGAATAAAGCATTAATCTGTGGAATTGGGTCATCTGTACCTCATCTAACAATAGAAAGAGAAGGGAAAATTATTCTACTGGAAATAAGATGTTGTAAGGACTTACAGTATTTCTTGGTTTCTTCATGATACTCGAGGGATGAAGACAATAGATGTCGTCTCAAGATACATAGTACTGGTATTTGGATGATCATGTTTTTCCTTGGAGATTCCATCCTCTGTGTTATGTATTCGAGTATAATAATGGGCCTGGATGTATTCTTTCTTAGTCACATTAAGAATTCATTATGCTGATAACAGTGAGACTTCGAAATTAAGGTATCCGACTGCGATCGGAACCATGATTTTGCAAAAACCTACTGGCGAATATTTGTTTTTAATATATATATTTAAGGCAGTGCTTCTCAAAGTTTCAATATTCGCGACCCAATATTTAATCATAATTTTGTTTCCCCCCCCCCCCCCCTCATACAATAAGAATGTATTAAATTCAATAATATTATACTTTGATGTTAAAACTACAATACAACTTTTTCCTCTTAAGTGCCACCAGCGTATATAAACGTCTCCCTCAGTCTAAACGTTAATTACCCCGGACGTATATATACGTCTTTCCGAAGTACAATCTTTTCTGTGCACTGCTATCCATAAAATTATTCCGAAGAATTTGGAATGCAATAAAAGGACCTGTGGACAATGTTTGCGAAGGATTTACTTATTTTAGATTATTATTGCAAAACTTTTAGTCGGTATTTTTAAGGGATAAATTATAAACCATACCAGTCATCAAGATAAGTGTTAATTTTTGTTTATAATTTTATATATGACAATTCGATGAGGTAACTGGAATTATTAAACTTGTTCTTATCTTAATATTGTTAAATTAATTATCAAATACATTGTGTAGCACTGGTACATTTATAGGTGTAATATATCAGTGTAAATGTGCATTTTATTTTTTATATGATGTCAGAATGTATTTTTTTTTTCAGTATATTGACGATTTTTTTAATGCTTTTGTTTTCGACCTTTCAATATGCTCGCGCCCTCCTCGTAGAGTTGTCACGCCCCCCAAGGGGGGTGCGCCACACAGTTTGAGAAACGTTGATTTAAGGTATCCGACTACGTTCGGAAAGTTGTTTTGCAAAAGGGTATAAATAGATTACTTTTATGATATTTAGTGTCCCTTAGATTAGAATACATGTATACAATTGTTTTAAAGATATATTATTACAGTAAAAAATATTTAAATTCAGTATTTTGGTAAAAAGGGAACAAAGAATTATTTATTTTCAAAACATTCTCCTTTTATGGAAAATGCTTCTATAATAATAATATTTTGCTTGTAGCTCAAATCTCTGCACAGAGTCTGAACTAGGATTTTTGAAATATATAACTTAGAATTGGATTTATCCATATTTTAATACAATGGAATGGAGAAATTTTAAGAAAAAAACATCGATAATTATTTTAATTGGTAGTAACTTTGAAAATAATGTGACTTTTTCAAAAATCTTAGTTCTGGCTCTCTGGAAAAATCTTTGCTTTACATAAGCAAAATATTATTATTATAGAAGCATTTCTCTTCAAAGGAAAATGTTTTGAATATAGATAATTCTAAGTTCATTTTTTTTCCAAAGTATTGCATTTAAATAATTTTTTTATTCTAATAACATCTTTAAAACAATTGTATACATAAATTCCAATCCAAATGACACTAAATATCGTGAAAATTATCCATTTAAACGCTTTTTTTAACTCACGATTCCGACCGTAGTCGGATACCTTAATGTCACTTAGATTAGAATACACACATAAAATTGTTTTAAGAATATTATAACAATGAAAAAAATATTTAAATGCAATATTTTGGCAAAAAAGGAACTTAGAATTACCTTTTTTCAAAACATTCTCTTTTGATGAAAAATGCTTCTATAACAATATTATTCTGTGCTTTTATAAAGCAAAGATTTCTCCAGAGGTTCTGAACTAGGATTTTTGAAAAATTCCCTTTATTTTCAGAGTTACTACCAATTGAATTAATTATCAGTGTCTTTCTGTTAAAGTTTCTCCTTTCTGATGTATTAAAGTATGGGTAAATCCACTTCTAAATTATATATTTCCAAAATCCAAGTTCAGGCTCTAAACAGAGATATGAGCTGTATATAGGCAAAATATTATTATTACAGAAACAGTTTCAATAAAAGAATATTTGGGAAATAAATGATTCTATACGCATTTTTTGCCAAAATATTGCATTTAAATCATTTTAATTGTAATAAAATTCTTAAAACAATTTCGTACGGGTATTCTAATATATGTGACCCAAATTATTTAAAAAATATTCATTTGTACGCATTTGAAAAATCACGATTCCGAATGTAGTCGAATACCTTTAAGTTTTGTGTTCAATCTCAGACTTGCTTTGTTGAGCTCCCAAATTATTGAAAGTTCATCTAAGAGATTCTCTGTAATGTTTTACTTGTTTTCTAGTTAGTTTTTCTTTGAAATATTCATAAAGAACTGTATACTGAGATCAGAAACTCAATACTAAATGTTGTTTTGAAAATATTTTTTTCTTGAAGCTATTGCCATAAAATTTTGTTTGAGAAAGAATATGGGCAATTATGATCCTTGTCATCTAAATACGCACATTTTTATATTAGCGTCTCTCTGCCGGGCCCGCGTAAGCCTTGGTTTAAGGCTTATATTATTATCATAAATAAATATTATTAATAAAATAATTTAATGGTAATAATAATAAAATATTTTAACATTATGGGAAAGTCCAGAAATTACTGGTTAGAAGGTATTAGTATTTTCTAGAACCCTTTTTAAGAGGGAAAAAAAAGGTAAAATTGAGAAAATTCTCGATGAATAAATCATTATTTGAACACTATTTAATCTAAGGTCGATCAATCAGACGTAGACGTTTTATGATATTATGAATAATCGGTATCGTTATGGTGACATTTATTGTTTGTGTTATTGAACGTTATTATTCTAGGGAATTTTAGCTTCGATAAGCATCTAAAAGTAGTGGTGATTCCCGGTATTAGCAGTGGTGAAGCTGAACCCCTTTTTTAAAAATAAAATAAAAAATAACTTTTATTTTCAGTCTTTGTTTTGATTATTTTAAAAAAATTTTAATATTTTATGTTGCAATTATATTTTTTAAATTTTATTTTACCTTTAATGGTTTTTAAGGATAACAGCACAAATAGTAAGTACAAGTATATTGCATATGTGTATATTGGATCCACATACTTTGAGATAAGTAAAAGCCTTTTGTCAAAAGTAATGTACTTAACATTTCTGAAGTACGTTTATATTTACGCGTACTTACATTTTTAGAGTATGTACAAGTAATCTCTGTTTCAATATTTATATTTTTTTTTATCTTTTTTTTTTCATTTTATATTCCTCAATGAGTTAATTTTATGATGGGTTCTATTCGTGATTCTGAATAATAATCTAGGCCACAGGGATGGGAACCTTTTGGGATCAACGTGACATTTTTTCTTTAAGAAAAGCTTAATGAGGTACAGACGTGCCATCAAAAAATTTTGACTTGTGATTGTTGAGAAAATAACGAAACTAAATACTAACAACTCGATAATCTTTATTTACAACGCAAAAATACATTTTGCACTGTATAGCAGTAAATGTTTCATTTATAGGTGTAATTCAAATTCAAGTAACATTAGTGTGAATTATGTTGATGCAGATGAGATGACAAATAACTTGTATTAGGATTATAATATGTTACTTTTAACCGAATGCAAGATGAATTGGAGTCATCTGCTAAATGTTTTCTAAATGAGTCTTCAATGTTATTAATCTCTTTCATGTTTCCAAAATTTTCTTTCTTGCATCTTATATTGCTTGTTAATCTTTCTGTTTTAATCTATTCTAACTTTCTCCTTTTTTCAACAAATTTTTGAATTTATATCAAAGTAAGCTAAAAATCTATCAGTTGCATTTCAAATTTTTCGATTTACACCTAATTTGAATTGGGACAAATCCAGTTTATTAAATGAAGTCACATTAGGGTATATAAAAAACTTGAGCATTTCCAATAATTCTTTGAACTAAGACCAATAATTCTTTAAACTAAGAAAGTCTCGCTGAAAACTGCGACCGATTACTCGCGTTTGTTCGTAATTCTTCATATTGAACTTAGTTATTTTAAATTAAAATGCAAACCTTTTTGATCGGAGGCGTGCACGAAATATTGTGTCGCGTGCCATCAATGGCACGCGGGCCATTGGTTCGCCATCTTTGCTCTAGGCTAATTAGTTTCATAGCGTTATATGGTTATAAAACTGCTTTATGTAAAGGAACCGGGATTTATACTCATGAGAGTTGCTATAGAATGATTGCTGTCATACTAAAGCTTAAGTGTTAGAGATATCATTGCTGCAAAAGCAAAGTTCCATTCATTTATAATTATTTTATGTAAATATTTATTATTAAAAGCTTTTTTTTAATTATATTAAATGTTTCTGCTGTGATCAGTAGTCCCTATCTTTTCGTACTCATGTTTGCTATATTCTAAAATATTCTCATAATCTAAGCCAATTTACAGTACTAGCTTTGTTAAATGTTATTTTTATTTATCAATAAATAAATATCGACAAATAATTGTATTAAATTAATGTATTATAAATGTAGTGAAACGAGATGCATCTATAACTCCCTTCGTTCTTTTGTATCAGAAACAGATTACAGTTATTTTCAGCACCCAAATTTATATTGCCTTAAAATCTGGTGTATAACACGCACCTATACTTTAGAACTGCAATTTTTAATTTCTAGGGGTATTCGCCATATAACGCGCGCACCATTTTTTATGAAGACACCTGAAATGTACATATGTAACTTAAAGTCATTTACTTGAGGTACTATCCCAGGCTTTTTTTTAAAAAAATAATATACTTCTAGAAATACAACCCCTTAAGTTCATAAGAAATGCCATTTCTTTTAAATAAATAGTATTTCGGTAGTATTAATAGAGTAGTATTTAAATAGTATTATTAGAGGTCTAATTTTTTTCTGTGCTCATCTTTTTCATTTTTGAAGCTATCAATTTTATACCCGGCATATAACGCACACCCGTACATTTTGATCTTATTTTTTGTGTTAAAAGTGTGCGTTATACGTCAGATTTTGTGGTATTTATTGTTGAAAAGCTTTATTTATTAAGTATTATTTTTTTAAAAAAATATTTCACATTCTTTTTAATAAAAAAAATATAGCCTATGCAGCATTAATTTATTTTTGCCTTTGCTTCCTTCACATTATATTTGTGTGATATCATCAAATTTACCTTGCACCTCAATCTACTCTTTCCAAACTTTTCTATTTCTGCACCACCGTCCCCGAAATTTAAAACGCCAAGAAGCAATCATAACAGTCATTTCAGTCCGACATCACATCTTCCCCGCACCAAGAAAACTGCATTTCAGCACATCCATAGCAAGTGTCATCGATAAGCTTATTTCTTCCCGTGTCCCTATCACTGTCCACCTCTCTGTCCTAAAAGTGTGATGCAGAAAATTGGCACAGGAAATAAGTTCTCCGATCGATTTGTGCGTTGAGAAAAGTCGTTGTGCCATCGATTTCGACTTTGGCAGCGTCTCCAGGGAAGTGGCACCGCTTTCTCATCGGGTACATGGATTTCCTATTATCAGTTTAGTCCTCCGATTGCAGTTCTCGGGTAGATGCCTCCTAACCGCTGATTAAGCTGCGACGTTGTTACCTCTTCCCATTGGGATGGTGAAAGAAACAAGGAAGTATTTAGTTGCCTTTAATTTGCAATCCGCGGTAAACGCCTCTTTTGGATTTCCCCCATAAACTTTTCTTGTATCTCGAAGTTTTAAAATACTTTGGGATCTTTGTTCGGTCCGATTGCCTTTACATTAAGGAGGTAATCTTAGAGGTGATTGCAGCGAAGAGATTTCTGAGAGATTTATCTCTGAATGAGAAGGAATAAAATGTGAGATATGAGACGTATGGTTTTATGAGTTGTGGTATATCTGCTTATTTTTAACTATTTCACGGCAAAATTCTCATGAAATTCTCTCGTTCGACCACTGCTGTTTATACTTTATATGTTCAATTTTAAAAATAAATTTTTTTTATTATTTTTAATTTTAAGATTTTAATATATAATGTGTGTGTTAGCATTGTGACGCTAGAAATTTATATGAAAATTATATGAGTTTAAAAATAAAAATATGTGCCAAAAGTTGGAATTGAACCCATAAGCCTTAATATATTAACCACTTAATTGCCAATTAGTAGTTACGAGATTTCCTCCTCGGTTCCACCTTTTTTCACATAGGCACGCGTATGAGATGTATTGGGGGAGGGAGGGGGAGATGATGATGAGTTTGGTGTTTTATGGCGCAAGAGTCAGTTTTGGCTATACTGCGCCAAACATTCATAGGTCTGTGGTCTGGACGGGAAAAGAAGAAAAGGAGAAATTGGATGACACGATGGAGGGTCGAAAATAGAGAAGGATCACTGGGGTACTCCGGGGTCGTGACACCCGTGTTTACCAAAGTAAACCCCTTGGGAAAAGGAAAACATCACTGGGGTACCTCGGGATTGTGACACCCGTATCCAACTAAAGAAGGTGAGCCCCCTGAGGGGGGGGGAGAGGGGGAGAGGGGAAACAGAAAGCGCAAATAAGCAAATTTCTATTTAAAGTAAGCAAATCCTTCGTAAACACTGGCAAGGTCACATTTTATTGCATTCTAAAACTTTTAGAATTGTTATACTGATAGAAAAACAAAGAAAAAAAACTATTTTTAAAAGACGCATACATACGTCCAGGTCACTTAGGTACCGATTGAGCGAGACGGATATATACGACGGTGGAAGTTTAAGGGTTAAACAAAGTAAAAAATAAATAAATAAATCTGTCACCACGTATTTTTTTTTCAAATGCAAGAATAGAACTTAAAATACTTTTGGAAAAAACTTTATTTTCTATTTAAATTGTATATATTTTATAATTGTGTAAAAATCACGTAGTTTTTTTTTTCTTAATATTAATTCTTCACTTTTTGATTTTCTCATTTAAAACATTAGAAATTATCAGATAAAGTAACATAAGTGGGTATGATGTACAAAATAGACTCTACATCATCAACGTAATTCTCCTTTTATTGCAGAAAATGCTACACAATTCTGAAATAAATCACCGGTAAATAATACTGTTCTTCCGTTGCAGTAGCAGAATAATAACAATAAGCATTACCTACGATAAATCACGCATAATGGTAAGGTATCCAATCAATCCGCATTCTTTCTTTGTTTCTTATACTCCCTTGACATCTGCGCGTACAAAAATCCTACCTTTAATGGAAACAATGCAACAGATTTCGTGTATTAATATTTCTTCCTCATTTGTAGATATTATAATTGTAATTACTTTCCTGTTTGTGCTTCCGTGTTGTTTTTCTGCATTTTTCTTTCTACTATCTTACCACTTTTTCCCTTTCTTTTTCCAACTGCATGCTTCTAAGATTTTTGACAACAAAACGTCGAAATATGCATTGTGTTTAATGGTTGTATTATTTAAATTACGACCGATGCATTATGTTGCAACGAATAAAAATGCTAATTTCATGTTCGCCCTTTATTAAATGCCCAGGAGCAGTAGAGTAATTACTAAGAAAGATGGGAATTTGTAAGATTATGGTACTTTTTCTTGCCTCTCTCTATCTTTCCCGGTCTTTGAGAAAGAAGAAAAAATATATTAACGACGCACCGAAAAACGAAATAACGTTTTGATTAATGAAAACATCATAACTTAGGTATTTCTAACGGAAAAAGCTTCATTTGGGATTATTTAATTTATTATGTTTGAATTGCTTATAATATTTTCCTCGGGTTCTCTTCGTTTTCATATATTGCATTACTCGTTTCAAATCGCCCCATGATTCCGTTACCTGAAATTCAATATACGTTTAATGAGTCTGGCTTTAATAAAAAAGAGGTATCATTTAAATTGATTAACAAATTAATTTCCGAACCACATCATGTTTCCGACCATTCAAAACATTTTCATCTCTTATTCGAAAAATTGGAATAGATTTATTTGAATTGATATTCACAGAATTATTTTTTTTTATTACCAGAATACTTCACTATTCGGAATTCAAAGTAAGAGGTTAATTTAAAATGTGTTATTCATACTTTTGCTTTGTGATGAGCTTTGGAGTTTTTGAGCTTATTTAAGGAATTAAAAGCATGGAGTTATTAAATTTGTATTCGGATTTTCTGCAACCCGAATGATGTTTTAATTTTATTTTTGAATGATTAAATCATTTTACATAATATTTTTATACATGTCATGGACATATAATCGAGATTCCTTAAAGCAAATTGTTTTCATTCAGTAATAAATTAAAAAGCAGCCAACTAAAGATATTTTTTTAACTTTTAAAACGTGTAATTTCTTAGTATTTCAAGAATGTGTAATAAAATGTAATTTTTCTCTAAGTGCAGTTTAAAATTGAATTAGTTTGTGGATATAGTATTTACAGCCTGTAAGAATATACGTTGCTCATATTTTACATTTAATGAATACGGCATGCGTTTTAGTAAAAAGAACGTGCGCATAGTTTAAAAAATGTTCTTTGCACTATACAACATTGAGAGTAATTTGTTTCTACAGAAAAGCATTGCGTTTTTTTAAATGCTTTACCTATTCAAATAAATCGATAGCCTAATTTTTTTATTCTCCCTATTTTCCTGACTTTGTACCTTCTGATTATCACATATTTAGTGCATCGACCAATTCCTTCTCTCGAAAAATTTAAGATAAACCTTTGGTGAAACTACCATCAGGTTTTTATCGTTACGTATTACAGTTTTTACCAGAAGCAGGACACTAGCGAATTTGCTCATTATTTGATAACAAGCCTTTTGTGCTTCTTACATATCTTCCACGCTACAAAAAACGGGTAGAAATTTTGTATTTACCTAATACTTAAGTGTGATGTTCCTTTACAAAATTTAATAACTATTTCTACTCCAGGTCTACAATGGCAGGGTAATTTTTGTATTCTAATAAATAATTTACTTGAAAAAGAAATACTTACCTTAAAATCCGGACTTTCAAGCAACATTTTCAGTTTTTACGCATATTCGGCATATAACGCACACCTCCGTTTTTACGAAGCTACCTGAACTGTACAACTGCAATGCTCTTATATTTTGAAGTCATTTATTCGAAGTATTATCCCACACTTTTTAAAAAATAGTATATTCTTGAACCCTAATACTTTAAGTCAGTAGCGCACACAGGAATTTTTCAAAGTATGGAG
>BMAV01018667.1:367719-380304 GCA_019973955.1 Trichonephila inaurata madagascariensis | reverse complement strand
TAGAGTATTTAGAAAGTCTTCTGTTAACAAATGTTTTTGGCACCCTTTTCCGGTTTTTAAAGATTAAGCTCGTTGATAACAAATATTTGAATTTTCCTATTATTGTCACAATGTACCTAGTTACCAATGGTGTAATCCCCGCATAGTGGGAAGTAGGACTATAGGGGCCCAAAGTCTATGTTATGTTATCGTTTGGGAATCCATTGTGAGATCCAGCTTGGGGCCTAAAACCCTACTTTACAGGGGCCTGTAACATTCTCCGTTACGCCATTGTTACTTACACTTATATTTCAAATTTATTTGCAACAACTACACATTCTATAATGGAAAATTTTATTGATATTTTTTTTAAAGAAATATAACGAAAGAGAACTACAAAACCTATCAACTTATTCTTATATTTTATTTGCAGAATTTATCGAAAAAACAAGTGATATAAAAAAAAATTTTAAAGTCAAATTCTACTTAGGTCAACAAAGAAAATTTTTATTTTAGTTACTCTTTACTAAATAGTTATATTTAATATAAATATGTATATACATATGAGAGAATCAGAACAGTATAATTGACAAAATAGAAAGCAATTTTCCATTTTCCTTTCTAGATATGGTGTTGGACTATTTTTTTTTGTTTGTTACTATTTAATCATTTATTAAGCTTAAATTATTCTAATAAAATAGTATAGTAAAAAGAAATCACATTCTCAGAAATTAAACCATCCCAGGTGGGATTCGAACCTACGACCTTTGGATTAGAAGTCCAACGCGCGATGCATTATGCTACTGGGACACAAAGAACGATTTTCCTTTCTATATGTGCTGTTGGACTATTATTTTAGTTTGTTACTATTTATTAATTTTTTAAATTTATTTAATGAATTAATATTCGAAAACTGTATTAACATCAAGTGTCATCCGCTACAAGTTTTAAAAAAATGTATTTGAACTTGAGTGGATGAATAAAAAGTATTTTATTAACGATTAAATATTTGAACAAGATATATATAGGGAGAAAGTGAACTATATAATAGTAGGAATTGGATAAGTATATCCAGAACTTGTGACGCCAAAGATTTTTTTTTTATCTTTGCTTCCATAAGTTATATGTACCACCTGGCATACTTCTGGAAAAGCTACATGTTGATCCTTCAAAGAAAAGGGGAGGCAGACACAGGGGAAAAAACGGGTCATTAATGTCTGGAGGAAGCGATTAATTAACGCGTTAGTAATTTCAGCGGACAAACCCGCCCATTGTAATTAAAGAATTTCACGAAATACCTGAGACAGAACTTTAAGAAACCTTAACTGAACGGGACAGGGTGAATTTAGAAAGTTCTCTTTAATAAAATACTTTGGGCACACTTTTTTTTATCCCGTTTTAAGGGATTAATAGGAGAAAAAGCTCGTTAAGTTTGAGGTGAAAGATTAATTATAATAGCTAACAGCATTTATATATATAAAGACTTTAGATATTTGATTACTATTATGGTAATTTGAAAAGTTTGTTTTGTGTAGAATAATTTTTTTTTTTCGATTATGCATTTTAAATCGTGGTAACTCATGTAAAAAAGAAATCAATCATATTTTAAGAAACTGCTGTGTTGAGATGTGCTTCCTGACTTAATGTGGATATAATAGTTCTATTGAATTAAAAGGAGTAATATGTGAAGATCTTTTAAAAAGTTTTTTTTTTATTTAGATTGTATAAATCTATGTGTCTAAATGTGTTTTTAAAAATAATATTTGTATAAGAGATATTTTTAAATATCGTAAAATCCATCGTATAAGTGCACCGGTGTATAATGCGCACCTATACTTTCAAGCTTTTTTTTAAAAAAAATTTGGGTATATTCGCCGTATAACGCACACCCCCTTTTTTACGAAAGAACCTAAAATGTACACGTGCAATTCTATTTTGTTTTTGAAGTCATTTATTGGAGGTAATATTCCAAGGTTTTCAAAAATAGTATACTTTTGCAATTACAACTCTTTAAATTCATTAGGTGTGTCGTTTATTTTAAATAAACCGTGTTTCGATCTATGCGGAAGTCTTGTTTTTTTTATGCTCAACTCCTTTTTTGTATGTTTGAAGCTATCATTTTTATACCCAGCGTATAACACGCACCTATAAATTTCGATCTTGTTTTTTGTTAAAAGTGCGCGTTATACACCGAATTTTATGGTAAATAGATTTCATTGTGTAAAGTAAAAAGATTCAAAATGAAGAGAGAAGTAGACTTAATTTTCTTATGATGTTATGAATGATTTTTTTTTACGATGCAAAATAAATACATTACATTTAATATATAGTAAGACCCCGCTTAACGCGGGGTATGCGTTCCATCCAAGTAGAGCGTAATATGAAACAGCGTTAAACGAGGTTATCATGTAAATAATGGGGTTAGGGGAAGATAAATAGAAAAATGGTCAGGTATTTTACCATTAAATTTATTAATTATGTTTTTTTATAACAATAAAACAAAAATTTATTTCTTACAAATATAGAAATATAATATGCATATAAAAATAAATAAAATTCTAAGTCTTAGTTTAATGGCATATTGCGTTCAATTTCGTCGTCAGTCCATATAAAAAGCCATTTTTCCATTTCTTCTATTTTATTATTTCTGGAACGAGTACTTCTAGTTGCAGAGCTTGTCGTAGTTGCAGTTGCCGATGACAGTATTTTTTTATTTATTCTTAAGAATGGTCCTTACTGTTGAAGTTGCCAAATTCAATGCAGCACCAATTTGAGATTGACGTTCACCAGTATCTAATATTCTAATCACTTGCATTTTAGTTTCAAGTGAAAATGCTTTTTCTTGTTGCTCTATTTTCGTGTTTTTTATTATCACCCATGATAAAAACTAAAAATCATAATATTTGTCACTATAGCAATCGTTATATGACATAAATTTATACTTACAATAACGTCAACAAATGTTTGAAACGTAAAAGTACGTTCATGTAACACCACAGGAAAGAGGAAATACAGATAAACTGCTTCGGATATCGGGAAGCCTAATGCTGCTTTCAATTTCGTGGAATCCCACAATTAAAATAAAAGAGCGTTAAATCGAAATAGCGTTAAGCGGGGTCTTACTGTACAATAAAACCTTACAATCCTTATAATTTATTTTTTTATCTCTTTTAACTTACTTGTTATTATTTATTCAAATCCCAATGCTTACTATTACTTATATTTGTTGTATAATTTAGAGATTACTTGTTTATTGACTATTTTTTCGAATAACGTGTCTGCGTCATGTATCTTTTTCCCCTTTATATTCATGGTTTTTGTTTCGTTATATGAAGGATAAAAAATTAGTTGAAACTTTATATTTTGTAACTTCGGGTTATCTGTTTCTTTGTTTGTTTGTTTTTATGACTTTTATTTCGTATCGATTTACGAAACTGAGCTTAAAAGGGTCAGACAATGAAATTCCCCCTTCCAAAAGGCAACAGTAAATGTCTATTGACATGAGTCTTAATGCCTTCATTGTGAACAATCTATAGATCCGAAACTGTAGGTGAATGGTAACAGCTTGGGGTGCAAAAGATTTCCTATTCATCGCTGTGTGAATCAATAAATCTATACCATTTTTATTTCTTTTCTTGACTGCAGACGTTGTTGCGCTTTTTTTTTTTCCCATGAAGGGGAGGGAATCTAAATGTAGCTAGTGAAAATATTTTTCTAATTGGTTAAATACATTTCAAAGTTTAACCCTATAAACCCAGAAAACTTAATGGAATGATATTCAGAAAATATTGCTGTTTAAAAAGTTAATCTTTCATACTGAAATTTTCATTTCTTTTTCAATTCTGCGTATATTTTGGATTAATTGCAGTACAAATTTCGAGATATACTTTTTTCCAATAATATAAGTATAATCTATCAAATCAGAGTTTTTGTTTTATAGAAAACGGTTGTATACTAATTAAATCAGTTGATTACATTTGACACATCAAGAGTCAAATTTTCATAACTCAATTTTTTGTTCATTTCTTATCTTTTATTATGCTTATATTTCATTTTCTGAATTCACTTTTCGTTCTTGACTTTATTTTCGGAGTATTTATATCTTGCTTTTTCGAATTACCGAATTTGTGAAACAGTTGTATTGGAGACGTGTTAAGTGATTTATTTATCAAAATTTATGTATTTCCGTTTGGTAATAATTTAATTAAACTTAAGTCTATTTATCTATAATTAAACACTTAAGTGATCTAGATAGCATGCAGTTTTAGCTCTTAAACAACATGTTGCAGAAAAAAACATTCAAATTTAAGGGAATATCTGATGATTTTAGGAAAATTCCGTGAATTTTAAAGTTATTCGAATATTAATGATATTGAAATTCTTGATTTAAAACTGGGGTTGAACGTTTGAAATACTTTAAATCGCCAAAGCCAGTTTTCTGATTAAATTGATAAAAAATATTACAAAATTGATGTTTCATTATTATTCATTCATTTTCATAATTAACAAAATACTACTTGATTGCAATGATAAGTCACGAGAAATCAAATAAATTATAATTCTAATCTTTCATACGTTTAAATATTAATTACATTCAATAATAGCGTTCTGATGTTTCATACATTTAAATCTACTTAAAATTCCCATATTTCTTGTACGATCAGAATATTTATGAGTATGTGTGTTTGTGCAACAGCCAAACTTAGTAATAATTTAAATTCTAATCTTACATATTTTGTTTCTGTGTATCTTAATTAATTTCGAATACCATTTTTCAAAACGCCAGCCCACGTTAACATGGATTCAACCCTTTGTTTTGATTTTTATCCCAGAAAAAATAACTAAATTGCTTAAGCATACATTTTCTCCTCGACAGGCTGATGCTTGGTTTTTCCCTAAAACTATCCACATATTTTATCAGAATAACTACTATTTCCCTTCACTTAACAACGTGAATATAACATTCTAATTATTTTTTCAATTGTATTTCTCTGACACTATATGACACTCTCCTAACGTCTGAAATATGGTGATAAATTCTTTGATTTTTTTCTCGTTTTTTGTCTTGTTACCACTGCATCTTTCAAAAAGAGAGAATCAATTACGTATGTACTTTACTATTTTATCATTTATACTTCAACTACCTGTGCATCGTTATGCGATTCAATAATTTTACAGTTAAATCCATAGGTGTAAAACTATCCTAAGAAACACGCTTGTTTTATTTCATTTTATTGTTGTTTTTTTAAAAAAAAAAAAGATAGCCTTATTAGATTGCATACTAATTTGATCAGTTTAAGTGTACAGTAACGCGGCTTAACATTTAAGAAGGTACATCTGTCATAGCGTTGAAATACCGTAAGCTAAATTTTAGCATCATGCATTGCTTGGTTTTTAAATCTATAAGATTTCTTATTTAGTCTTTCCCATGATATGATTGATTAATATGCAATTACGACTAACGCGAGGAACTCTTATCGCGCCCCTTCCATATCTGCATCATTCCCTAACTACAACATTCTAGAATCACAGAATCTACTAGTTTAATGATTCTTCGACCTATATGGGGGTATTAAACGCGAACCACACGTACGTTTATTGTCGGAGGACATGTTCCCTCCTTCAATAACGAATATACTGTAGTTCCGAAATGTTTAATTAAGCTCATTTGCATTATTAACGCAGAAACTGCCGGGCGATTGATATCAGCATTGTCGAACACGCCTTCTCATTACCAGACCTGGAGATTGGTTGCCGAACAAGACCTGAGTGTGAAGAGTGGGTATACTCGCTAATCGCTTGTGTCCCCCATGCACGGAGGGGGCTATTACATGTCAACGCGCAAAATTATTGCGCACAACGTGGCAACCAACGCATTTTCGATTAATGATCCTGCGTGAACTGACCACTCACCTAAGGTTCGACAACAATTTGATTTAATATACATGCGATCTCTTAACTAACCAAGTTGTTGCTCTCATTAAAATATACTTTTTATTCGAGAGTTACAGGCCTTGATGCAATCAATCATTTGTGCCTTGGGGCGTTGCCTGTTATTGACATTGAGGGCAATTTGCTCATTATACTGGTTTGTTAAGTCAGGACAGTGTTGAACATTTCAGCTATACATAAAGCCTAATGCTTTGTGGTAATCGTACCTGCAATGCTGTAGCGTATAGTTACAGATTTATTAAAACTTATAATAATATTGAGTAAAAGCACGGAAAATGTTTAAAATTTTCAATTTTATTGCTTACAGAGGAGAAAAACAAATAGGGAGTTTATTTTAAAACAATAATATCACTTGTTATCCATTTTATAGAAAAAAAAATTAATTCTAACTGTCGATAATAATACGAGAGACAAATCAAAAACGTTATCAATTCTTCTCTAACGCTTAGAATGAAGTGAGGTGATCTTTTATGAGCGAATAGCCTACCTATGGATGCCTTAAATGCGTTGTATAAGACACAAGCAGCGATAGTATTTCACACATACGTAAAAATAGGATAATGAAGTAACTATAAAAACAATTTTCCAAACTCGCATTCCCCGTTCTCAACTTTTCCCTTAGCCATAGTTTGACTATTTACAATGCTAGAAAGTTTTTCTTTTCACTTGTTTGCCTTAGATTAACTTTTATTCCATAACAACAAAAAGCTACGCCTGGTTTATTTTCCGGATAACTGTGGCAGGCTTAAAAGAAACAAAATACATTAAATTGCTCTTCCTTCTTTTTTGAACACAATAATATCTCAAGTCGCTCTTATATAGAATGAGATATATATAGAAGACCACAAAAGCTATTTCGAAGCAACATTCATTCCCCGCACCCCCTCACGTTTCCTTCCATCCCACCCCACCAAAAGAATGACCTTTTTCGGTTCTGCTAAGCCCCGTACTTGGCGCTACAGCAACCAATATTTGACTATCCAGGCATACAAGCCTTCTTGTTTGTTCTATTCCGCTGGTATCGAAAGGCTCTCGGTTCGGAAAGCACTCAGGGTATTGGGGTTTGCCATTCCGGATTCGTTTTTCTTCCTTTGAGTTTAGGTATAGTTTTTGTTTTCTTCTTCAAACGCAACTGAGTACGAAATATTTTTGGCCGTTTTTGAAGTCTTTTATTTAGTTATTTCGGGGTTTTTTTCTTTTTCTTATCTTTTTTTATTATTCCATTTGTTCTGAACCAATCAGGGTATTTGTTGCTTCGATTGCCTGTGTGCAATGTCCAAGCTCTGGTCCGTTCTGTAGGGAGTGCCAATTATGGAATGGATTTGTTGGAAGTCTCTATTTCGAAGTCTTCTTTTGATATATACTTTCTGATGTTTTTGTTATCAATCGTGAAGCGCTATGATTTGAATCGTTGAAATATTGTTCTTCCGAACAAAAATTGCTCCTTTCTTCTTCGTCTTGAGTGATGGGTGGTTGATGTGAGTTTCTTGAATTGCTACCCGTCTGCTTACAATGTTTTCTATTGAATATTTTCCGGAATGAAATCAGTGTTTTTATATGGGAATTGATATTTCATGATAACTTCGATTCAAGAAAGATTATGCATATTGGAATAAAATATTATTGAATAAATAGACACAGGAAGTAAAGTTAACAGCTGAGAAAGATGACTTCTCCATATTATCTTTGATTCTGAATACTTTGCACGATATCAACCATATTAGTCATAGCACAGGACTTATAACTCTCATGAATTTAAAACACAACAATTTTAATTTTGCGAAGAAAGCTTTTTAAGTATGTGCCAGCAGCTTTATGCGGCGAAATCTGTCATAGCGAAAGACAGAGCAGCAACTACTGTATTCATTCCACAGATTCTATTCTATTAGTGATCCTAACCATTGTGCCGTAGCACTTTTGTGTACCAACAAATTCTTGAAGAGTGCCGTCAATTTTTTTTAAAAAAATTATTAATTATACTCTGAGGAAAAAAATAAAATACAGAACCGAATCATTCGGCCGTTTTATACAAATAAAACAGGACTATTCGTGGAATGGATAAATAGATATAAAAAAATTGATTAGATTCGTAATCCATTTGAGGTATGGATATATCTGTATATGAATTAACTTTAAATGATGAGTAAAAACTAATTTAGCTCTGTGTAATAATCGAGATTTAATTTCAAAACTTTCGAAAGAGTCAATTTATTTTGAATTAAAATTAGAGATGATTATCTCATAATAGCTAAAAAAGCTTTAAAATATTGTAACAATTTTCTTCATCTTATTTGCAGGAATTCGGATTTTCAGCATTAACAAATATAAAAATGAAAAAATATCGAGACTTTTAAATGTAGATGGTAAAATGAAAGTGGCATTATGATTTTTACTACCAAATATGAACGAAATCGCACAAAATCATTCAGCTCAAATTTCATATTAAATATATTCTTATAATTAAGCTGTAATTTATAACTCAATAACAATTTTGCTGTGTTTGTTCGTACATATTATTTTGTTTAACATTGAAAATTTTAATCATAAACTATTTTACATATTGTATTACAGATAAGCAAAATTCTTTTAAATTTATTTTATTGTTAGTATGCCATTAAAGTTTGAAATTGTTAAAAGTGTACCGCAACAAAAATGAGGTTGGGAATCACTGTATTACACATACAACTTTCAAAACGAACATGTTGCCATCACGCACATGATAAATATATACTTGATGGCGTTGGTAAATAGCATTACAAAAAATTATTGTATTCCACTAAGTACATATTAATAAGATTAAAATAGAAATTCAATACAGCATATAAATTAACACACATGTAAACAATTAATAATAAAAATGCCATTTAGTTAATAATTAAATACATTTCCACCCGAACAACGTATGTATTTTCACAGAATAAATAAATGCCTAAGAAGTTATTTATTTTTAAACTGGGCTTAGAGCAAAATTTTGTATAATATTACACAACATTCTTAAGGCTGTCTTCGGTAAAAGTACGAGAGCTTGAATTAAACGTGAAGCACATTTTCAGACAGAAAAATGCCTCAATTTCCCTGTAAATTTGCAATATACCTCTGTTAACAATATAATGTTTTTAAAAATTTCAAAATATTCCATTAATATTTTCTTTTTCGTTTTAATACGTGAAGGCGTAGCCCATTTAACATTACGACATAGGAGAAAAAACGCGAAAGACATTTTATACCAGAAAAAATGAATCAACTCGGTTAAAAATGGGAAGTATGATAAAAAATACTGCTCTTTAAAGGATAGTGAAGCCAGAATATCATATTAATTTTTCATTTCTTTTATATCTGAAAAAATGTTCTAAATTATAGGGTCCTATTCATTAACATTAACCGAAAACAGCCTTAAGGGATTGCAATTAATTAAGTTCGATTTTTAAAAGTAGTAAAAAAGTCTCTTTAGTCGATTGCTTTTTAATTTATCACTTCTTTCAAGAAAAATGTTATTTACTCGTGATATGCATAAAAATATAACACAAAAGGATTTAATCATCAACAAAAATCTATTTCATGAACAAAAAAACGTTACATATCTGAGTTGTAATAAATAAATATTTGTAAATGTACGATATAATTTATTTTATTGCTGTGTGTATTTTACAATACACCATTTATTATGAAGTCATAAACTTACAGGTGAAAAAAATAGAATTGAATTTGAGAATGGTGTAACTCCGAATCCTTACGTTCTTCATCACCGAAATGCTTTGTGAATCTATTTATAACTGGATCAATTTTTATCTCCATCGTGTGAACCACTCGGAAACCTGTAAACGTTTATTATATTCCCAGAAAACAATCATTATTGAATGGGTCGAGCTAAATGAAGTCCCTTCATTGCTATTGGATGTTCACATCCTTTGCCACACCTTCATAGACCGCCAGAGGGAGAGAAGAAAAAGCAAAAGTGAAGCGAGAGACAAAGTAACAAAAGATCTTAATTGTTTACTTGGGTTAGGTGAGGTTTTTGTATTATTCTTATCTCACGAAGTCATACTTCCGCATTTTTTGGTGGAATGCTTTTATGGCTTTTTTCCCATTCTGAAAATTGCTATTTGTTCTGTGAAAAAACTTTCTTCTTGTTTTCTGAATGTTCTTTTTAGTCGCAATTGCGATTTAGAGATACAGAGAGTGAGTGTTAAGGAAAAATCAAGATCAGAAATTTTATATTTATCATGATTGCTTGATTTGATGATAATTATAAGGCCAAGGTAGCCTAGTGGTCAAGGTATATCTTAACTTCCTGGTTTATTTCCCCTCTTTACAAAACAGCAGTGGCGCAACATACACCCCCGCAACCCCATCATTGCGGGAGGGCCGAGAGACTCTAGGGGGCCCAAAACTTGATTGACACCAAGTACGAATTTGGGCTTGGGGCCCAAAACCTGAGTTTGCAGGGGGGAGGGCTAATATTCTCCTTTACGCCATTGTAAAACGTCAATGCATTATGAATTATTTTCTGGATTTTCGAACGTTTGGATTTACACTCATTTATAAAGTTAAATATGCCTAATTAAAATAAACTGAAAAAGAGAATTTGTTACGAAAAAAATACATTTTCTTTAAGCATAAATACAGTTATTTTTCCAATAAATTAAAGTTACTTGTAAGAATTTAATTATTTTACTGTTCATTTAGATTCACATATATATAATATTTACTGAATTGCATAGCATGATTAGTTATTTTGCAGATGAATGAATTACTTCGATGAAAAAGCTCTGTTTTAACACGTTTGAAGCGTGCCAAATAAAATTCACACTGTTTTAAATTAACGAAGATGTTCATGCATACATTTAAGAAAAGTGCATAATGTATGCGAAACAGAATTTTATCCTCAGACGTATCACGCATATGAAAAGAATATGTCTTTAGCTGAATATATACATATATATACATAAATTTCAGTAATTATGTATTTTTTATATAATGCAGAATCAGAAGTCATTTCCATTAGAGAAGAATATTATCATGTGTTAGTGCATGAATTTGCTTTGTTATTTATAATTGATTTCTAATCTTAAATTTATTATTATTGTAACTTCGTTCCAAATTCATAACATATATGAAATGTCCGTCTATTTTAATTATTTAGGCATTTGAATTTGAATATATTTGAATTTCGAAATAATCTGTCTGAAATAAAAATTATTTAAGTAAGTAAACTAATGAATATCTGGATTTTATAAATCACATTACATTGTCATCTAATTAGAGTGATGAAGTATAATATATTATTCCGAAGAATCTACTATACGAGAGCGTTGAAAGTTGTATTTATTCGTTATGAGGAAATGTTTATGCATGCCCCCCTCCATTTATATTTACATTCAAATGCATTCAAATAACATGTGTGATATTTATCCAGAATATCATAGATGATTTTTTTTTTTCAAAAACGAATTGCTTCGTATCTGCATTTTTTAAATAAGCGGTGAACAGTTTTGTCTTTAAATTAAAATTATTGTTTTATTAAGCATATGGAAAAAGGACTTGTGTCTTTGATTCGAAATTTCTTTCCCACAGAATTATAGCCCAATTGGGATTTTTTATATACACTTCTCATCTTAGTCGAAATTTTTATTAAAAAAATTACTAACAGAAAAATTATTTCAAAAATCAGTGAAGCATAAATGCAATGTGGAATGTTTCAAAAATACTAAGCTAAGTACAAGCAAAGTATAAATTCCTCAAAGTTTTTTCAATGATTTAAATATAAATTTTATTCCTGTAAAAGCAAACAATTGTCTAAAAGAAGTTATTAAATTTTAATAAGATAACAAAAATACTGATATACAGAACAAACCCAACGCTCTTAATAATCCATTAAAATTCCGTTTCAAAATATTTATATTCCCTTATCCCTTAAATCCATTCAAGTAGCTAAACAAATGTAATACAACATTTTTTTTTCAAATTAAGGAAACATTTTCATTGAATTCTTGAAAAACAATTCTTGCAGCACATACATAGTTAAATTATTTTCTTTCTTCCAAATGCAGCCATTCTTGCATGCAATCAAACAATCTTGATTTTCCTCCCTACGGGAAAAAATTCCGACAAGATAATCGTGTCCAACAAGGACATCTTTTGTATCACCCCCTAGTAGAAAGATTAAATCCACTGTGTAGCCTACTTAATTTCCCCTGTTTTGTTAGAGCCTGACATTGCAGAGATATATAGCCCTTACCCACTTTTAGATGAAGACAATATCTTACGTTTTTTCTCAAGTCTTACATATCTGTAAAGATCGGACGTATCTTTTGTCCTTTCTCTGACACCAACTCAGAAATGTAATTATCTTGATGCTTTCCTTTGACGTGTTCTTTTTAAGGGCTTTGCGAATACCAGAAGAAAGATGCCTTTTTGATATAATAATGTGCTGTCTTGTGGTTCTGGTTACAGATGTCAATTTAAAATTTTTTTTCTGTGATGCGCATTATGACTAAGACAGCCGTACTGAAAATTTTGCTTCGTTTATTTTGTTCCAGAAAAGATTAAATTTTATTTTAACTTTGGGTGAGCTTTAAAATATACGCTGTCCTTTTTTTTCTTGTTTTTTCTCTTTTTTATAAATTGGAATCAACTAAATTTCTGGACATAACA
>BMAV01018667.1:354722-367319 GCA_019973955.1 Trichonephila inaurata madagascariensis | reverse complement strand
TTTCTTTCTCTGTAAAAATAAAACCTAAATGATAAATGGGAATTGCTTCGATGCAAATTTCTATTCGATGTCACACATGGGAATGAACCGAATTACAAATTCTATGCACAGCATTTATTATCTTAAATGGTTTAATTTAAGCAATAAGGAAGCTATTATTCTCATTTCACTTTGTTAAAAGGACGAAATAAAAGATTTTTCTTCAATTCGAATACTAATTTTGACTCGGGAAGCGGCATTCGATTATTATTTTTAATTCTCTTCCCTTATATTATTTCCTAGATTATTTTAATTCGAACGTCATTACATCGTGTAGAAAATGCAAATTTAAACTCATTAACAAATCTTCTGGCATCGAAAGAGTCGCTTTCGATATTTTTCTGTAACAGAGATCTACGTTTTTTAATTGAATTAACTTTTGATTTATTCCAGATTATGCAAAAGCATTCTAAAATTAAAATTAGCCTTTCTGCGAATCCTTATCCACGAGGGATTTGAAAGGGAAAACTTGAATTCTAATAATATGGTAATACTTAAAAGGGGAGTTGCGTAATATTATTGGCAATTTCGGAATATTTAGTAAATTCTCGAGACCACTTTACATATCATTAGTGAGAGAGTCTGCATATTTTTAAAAGTATTTTCAAAGAATACACTTAGTACATGCGTTTTAAATCTTAATGTATGAAAATATAAATCAAAATATTATAGTATTAAAATACATAAGCACATTTCTTTTTCTCCAAAAACTTAATTTAATATAGGCTATATGCGCATAAGAACGCTAACAAATAATTTTTGGATCAAAAATTCGGATTTTACATTTAAATGAATCATTGCACTGTTGTGTAGTAATTATTTTAATTACTTAGCTGGGCATTCTTAATAACTAAACTGCTGTATTATCAATCATTTTATTACTTTGTTGTGGGACTTTTAAAATCATGGTCTCATTGTAGCATTATTGAAATCGTTCCAGTGCCATTTATGACATTATTAGAGAATAACAGTGTTGGAACTCTTTTTCCCTCTTCTTTATAATATGTTTTACTCTGTTAGTTAATTATTATTTTAATGTTTATAAAAATACCGCTGGGATTTTCTTTCTCTCTGCGAGATAGTTTATTTTATTTCTGTTGTCTTAGAAATATTGATAGTAATGCATTCTTAATATCTTCTCAATTACTTTCTACCCTTCTCCTTACAATCAACTACTTCTCAATATAATCCATTCAAACGCAATTATCTTGACTATCACTACAATCAAACAAATACAGTCCTCCGTGTTAAAACACTTCCAAGAAACTGTATTCTTCGTACAGCAAAACCCCGCGCCGTGCGTCGGTTCTCACCGAAGGAATTCAATTCCCTTCTCCCCAAAAACAGTTCAGCGCTTCGCGCTTCTAAAGCACAAGGGACTTTTTCTTGCCCTGACCACCTCGTCCGAGGGTCAAACACTTTCTCTTTTTAAAAACACAATAACCCCTCCGCCGCAGGTGTTGGAACGTCGCCAACTCCTAAAGAATCTACCGCCAAACAGTAATCAGACGCTACAGCATTATTGGAGTAAGTTCTGATGCAGCAAATTTTGTGCTTTTATAACAGTTGCTCTTTTGCTTTGAAAGTATTGAATTTATCAGTATACTGGCATTAATCCAGTAAGATACTGAATAACTAATATGTTGCTGCATTCCGAAAGATTACATTCATTAGTGTAGCGTTTAATGAAGATGCGATTATACCATTGTATCCGAAATTGAAGTGAGATGCATCTGAAAGGACGTTAAAGAAACCCTATGTAAAGAACTTTCTGTAACAGACTACGGTGCAACAGTCTCTGATGAATTGTTGGAGGGTTCAGTGATACTTGTAACTATGCCTCAACCTTCTGCCAGCTGTTGAGATGACGCTTCAAGGACCATCATTGCTATGTAAATGAAGTATCTCTCATTCTGTGTTGACGTAACCTTTCCCCGAACATTGGTGATTTTCCTACTTGTCAGCCTATCTTCATGTCACTAATTCCGAAGTCACAATATTGTAATTGCATTGCGTTGCATCCACAGACACACACAAGCTGCAATTCCTCTTCATTCAAACTCTGTAACCTGCTTATATGGTGCCGTCCGTTGTCTTAGAGGCGTCAGAAATTCTCATGACAAGTTTACCACTGGCAGACATTAACAACTCTTTTACGATCACCAGGTGCCTGATTCGGAATGACTATCGAATAAGAAATTCGTATCCTTTACAAAATGGAACTTTCTTATTTGGTAGCGACATCTGTGTAGAAGAGGTGGCATTGGTTGGTGGCATCGGTGATAGGGGCAGGATTATAGCGATGGGAGGAGAAACGGTAGGTGGACTTGACATCGAGGAAAAGACGACTTCTGCTGACAATTAGTTTTTGGTGCCGGTAAAAAGCTAAGCTGATTGAATTTAAGGGAATTGTACTTTATCACATTAGCTATGGAAAGAATGCTTGGCAGTGCAAAGAGTCTGAAGATTTATAAAATGAAAGTTAGATTGTAACAAAATAAAATTAAGTGTTAAAATTTGAGAATAGAAATATAAATAAAATATAATTAAATGAGGGGAAAAAATAACTTGATTTTTTACTGAATTTGAATTTTTTTTTTGGAATTTGTAATAGCAAAATTATGGTGGTTGATAGCTAGCAAAAAAATATTTCTCTAGATCTATTTCTCTTTTTAATAATATCATAGTTTTCAAGGTTAACATGTTATCATTATTTGTGTAAGGAATAATATTGTAGAATTTAAAGACATTATTCTAAATATGGGAATGAAATGTTTGTAAATTTCTATTTTCTTAAGCAATTCTTTTTTCCTCATCAATCTTGTAATTTAATGAAGAGCATCCTGATATTTGAGTTTGAGAAGCTTTCTAAATATTGAATAATGCTTTTAGATGTATATCTCTAGATCGCGCTAGCATAAGAGAGGAATGGGGGAAGAATGAACATACGGAGAAGTACATCGTTATTTACATTCGTTGTAGAGTTCGTACTAATAATGAGATATAACGAAAGTTTACGACGTTTCACTTAAGTTCTCTTCATTTATTAAATTTTTGCACAGGATGCATTTCTCAACACACTCACCTATCACGAATTTCTAAATTAATGCTAAACAATAGCTAAGAGCACAGGAAGACAATAAAGCCCAAAACATAATAGCTGCAGTAATACAATAACGAATTTTTAGACTTAGGACTAAGAGTATAGGGTTATATTTCTAGTTTATTTTATTAAATTTATAACTAATATGAAAAAAAGTTTTGGAAGAAAAATTTATTTGATTTATTTTTCTACCATATTAATATATTGTATTATATATTGTGACACATATCAAATATTTAGCGCTATCAGCTCAAGAACATAATATCTAGTGCACAAAAATTACTGAGTTAACGCAGAAGGCCATGTAAGACATGTGGCATCTATCTATAACATCTCTACTAGATATTGAAAGACAGCTCACTTCAAACAGAAATCTCCACGTATTCTTCTATTATATCAAAGTATAAATTTTTATGTGGCCCCCAAAATCTCCGATCTTATCTTTCGTGGTGTTTCGGAAACATGGATCTACTATAAGGGAAGAGCATTTCTTTTAAAGAACTCTTTTCTTCTTTTTTGTTATTTATTTCCTTCGTTTTCTGTCCTTTTTACTGAATACTCTCATTTTTCTCGAAACAATTTCCTTCTCTTGCCTTCCTTCTGTGCTCTTCACGAAAAGAGCGATTGGAATAAAATATTTGTTTGTCTCGGCAACCTCTTTTCCTCTCCCTAGTATAAATATATGTATGACGCATGATGTATTTGGAATATTTTTTTTTTATTCATTGCCCCTCCCTTTCTCATCTTCGGCCCTCCTCAAGAGCATGCCTGTCTCTTCCGCTTCGGATATCGGTCTATCATATCCAAGAGCAACCTCCTTGCTCATGTTTTACCGCAATTTTTATCCCCGACGCACCATTTTCGCATTTTTCAGGATTTGCTCCGTACTTTTTTCAAACCTTGAATGTTATAAAGTATCAGTAAGAAAAGCCGTAAAGAAATCTGCATGATCGGAATCTGAGATGGATTAGGTTGTTTGAAACTTTGAATGAGAAATCAAAGTGATTAAATGCTTAGAAAGATATAGCATAGAATCCGCACATATATAGACATTTTCTACTACAATATTTCACTATTTTTAATTTAACGATTGATGATCGATAATCATGTCAAATAGGTACATGAGTTCATATAAAGCAGTGATTCCCAAAGTGGTCTATATCGACCCCCAAGGGTCTATGAAGACCTACAAGGGGTCCACGTTAGTGAAAAAATAATTTGGGGGGACCACTAGTCTGTTTTCGGCTAATGTTAAAGAATAGGACCCAAATTCGGAACACATTTTTTCAGATATAAGAGTACTCGAACATTAATATTATATTCTGGCTTCACTATCCTGTAGAGAATCCTTTATTTTATCATACTACTCATTTTTTTCCGAGTTGTGTGATTCAATTTTTTCTTTTATAAAATGTGTTTCGCATTTTTCTCCTATACCGTAATGCTAAATGAGCTGTCCCTTTACATGTTAAAAGGAAAAACTAATTATTTATGAAATATTTTGAAATTTTAAAAACACTATATTATAAACAAATGCATGAATTACAATGTCACAAATTTTTATAAAAATTGTGGCATTTTTTTCTGTCCGAAAATGTGATCCGCATTAAGTTCACGCTCTTGTGCATATGGCGAAAACAGCCTTAAACTAGCTCATGTGACTTTAGTTTGAAAAACAAAATTTAATCAATTGAAAACCAGATTTTACTTATTTAACGGGTTTATTTACTAAATTTAATGAGGTTAACTTCCAGTTACAAGGGGACAGGCTAAATTTTATTAAAACAAGAACTATTTCAGGGTTTCTTTCCAGAATTATGCTGAAGAATTATAATGCTTGAGGTCGCTAATTTTCTCAATTTGTCACAGACAATTTGTCGGAACATTTTAATCTAGGTTCAGCATTTAAATGCCTTTTATTCAGATTTTGAAACCAGATTTTAGAATGCTTTGACTGTGGCAATACCTCATTAGGCAATGAATTCATATGGTTACATAGAAAAAAAAATGTCATATTACAATTGGAACTGATCGGAATAGACTCTAACAAAGATCTTAGTTTAGTAAAGTTTAGAAACGGATGTCAGCAATTTTGACTTTAAAAAGAAAAACCTGTTATTTAACCCGGATTATGGAATATCACAAGAAAGTTTTTAATAGCTTTTCCTAGTGAGAAGGAGTTTCAGCGCGGTTGTCAATTTCCAAAAATAAAGAAAGAAAGAAAAAATAAAACCGGACACTACTAACAGAAGAAATTTAAGGTTAAACCTGACAAGATTGATATCAAATGTTGAAAATTTGATTGTGTAGCACCAGATTCATCCCTCCCATTAAAAGCATTTGTTTGTTACTTAGTTATTGTAAGTAACAGTTATTTTACATATTAATTAATTTTTAATTTAATTAACAGGTGCTCTTAAGTTTTGAACACTATGCTCCATTAAAATTAGAAATTTAATACCTTTAAAGTAAGTAATAGTATCAGCTGTCGAAAAGACATTTAAGTTGAGAAATTTGCAAAAATAGAATGCAAAGTATTCTCAGTCCATCTTTTATATACGGATTATAAGAAAACGTCATTTTACAGCAGTTTTAGTTAAGAATACCATTTTATACTTATTAGCCAATGCTTGAACCAACAATAATAATAAAAGACCTTCCAATGGAATCTGGTGGCTGCGGCAGCCTAGTGGTTATGGTCACAAACTCGTGGCCGAAGTGTCTTAGATTCGAGTCTTAGGACCTGGCGCAGCTTGGCCGAAGTTGGCCCTTGCGCCATTAAAAACCAAATTCACTCACTCACTCGAATCTTAGGGCCACTGAAGCCTGCACGTAAAATATGTCGAGGCTCAATGTCCTCACTTCGTGTGGTGTTAGGAGAGGGGTGTCAGCTCAAGTGTCGTCTTTGTCACTTGACCATGGATCAAAATTGCGAGGTCCATCGCCATTAACCTTTGTGTTGCTTTATAGTGTAACCTTACTACATTTCTAACCAGTGGCACACACACGAATTTTTCAAGGAGGAGGGGGTTCCAAGATCGAAAGACCACCATTCTCGTATTCCCCAAAATGCCACCAAAATATTTTTTTTGGTTCTGTCGATTGTCACGAACAAAAAATAGTGAAAAGTAAATTATATTGAATAAATAATGAGCATTAATTAATAAAATTAGTTATTAATAACAAATGTCTAATTAAATGTTGCGTATTATATACATAGGACAATAATCAATCGAAAAAAAAAATAAAGGACGATGAGGGGATCCGGACTTAGGGATCTCCCCTCCTCCCCCTTGTGTGGGCCACTTTAACTCACTCCTATGGAATCAGTATTTAATTAATCGAGAAAGTAGTAATTCTGTATGACAAATAAAAACAATTTAAATGTTTAATAATAGTATATCTTGCGATGTAATTTATACTATACTTTTTCGCTCTGTTTGTAGTCTATAGCTCATAAATAATCTTTTAAATATGCCACTTTAATTAGTATAAAGCAGCTTCGATATAATATTGTAGCAAAAATAGTTCACTTCGGTTGCCATGGACACGATTTACTGCTTGGACTCACGAGCCTGGCTGCGGGTGACTTGACAAAAAAAACTTATTTTCTTTGTATTGACTTTTGTTTCTGTATCTCGTGCGTATTTTTATTAATTGTAATTCTTTTTTTCTCGCGCTTATATTATTATTAATTGTAATTTCATTTATAAAAGTTAACTATAATTATTGTTATGGAAAGCTCTGGAACTTTCCTTGGCTGTATATAAGCTAAAGAAATATTCAGTTCGTAACTAGCGAGAGTTGTAATCATCTTACTTGAGTATCTAATTCCACAGTAGTTTAATCTACGCGACGATATAATATTTATTACTATTGTTTTATTATTATTGCTTTTTTTCTTAGTGAAGTGCAACACGAAGGATAAATTCTATCCAATTTGCTTTTCCACTTAACAATTACACATATGATTATTTGTTTAATTATAATAGTTCAATTTATTAAAATAAACTACTTAATCTCCAAAAGGAAACTCTTCCGAAATTGTTTTATGTCTCATATCAAAGCGCGATATTTTTCATAAGGGGAAAGGGAGATATAAAAAAAGACTTTAAAAACTACTTTTTTTCTATTTGTATTCTTGAAATACATTTTCTTCTCTTCTATAATACATGATTAACTTGTAAAGAACATAAAACCCTGTGTCGATCATTGTTGTTCTTTTATTGGACATATAAAACCTGCTTAAAGCGAATGTCTTTTGATGTAAACTTATTAAATATTGCGTCAAAGTTTATCAGCATATGGAAATAGCAAATGAACATCTCCGGGCAATTTTGAGAGTAAAACCTTTATCAAGAGGGGATTCTCAATTCTAAACTTCACTAAACATGTATATAATTATTTTTCATTAGTTCATGGGTCTCCAGAAGCTTTAAAAAAACTAATCAACATTTTAAGGTAATATGTTAATTTTGTGCATTTAAAAATCGTTCTCTGATAACAAAATTAGCTTTGATTAAAATGTTTCCTGGTTGAATAATTTTCAAGCTCGCCTAGCTCTTTCTTACTCAATTTAAATTCTTCCTTTTTTAAGTCAAGGAAATCATTTTGAGGTCCGGCAGTTAATTTCTGCAAGAAAAGTATAACAATCGAAATATTTTATGTGTAAAACCTTCTTAATGGAATTGTAACAAGAACTTTAGGGCTAATCAATTTTCAAAATGATAATTAATTATTAATCTGTATAAGAGTTTTATACTGACAATTCCAAAATTTTTCTAATAATATGTTATTAATTAAAACACTTATTCAGTGAAGCGTAGTTTATCTGTAATATATAGCATTTCATAATATTTAAATGATGATTGTTTTTACCATTTTGTCAAGTTTCAAACAAGTTATCTTTATTTCTTCGAAAAAATAAATTTGGTTGTACATTATAAATTCTAGCACAAGAATGAATTTTTTCAAGCTTCCTATTCAAAACAAGAATGTCACTAACACTCATAATTTTCGTTTTTTTTTTTTAAGAATTATTAAATATTAAGGACACTAAATGCATGGATTGTTACTATAATTATATAAGCAGATACATCTCAATTATAAAGAGTATAAAGTGAAGGCTATTTCACTATCAATTAGGAAAATGAATGACATTTATTAATTCGCATGCATCATTTCCTGGATTTTCCAGTAATTTATTTCGGACGGACACTTCTACTAATTTAAATATGGTTGAATTCGAAATTTACTTGAAGTTGATATAAATTTCAATGAGTCTCAATTTAGCAAATGAGCACGAATACGTTATTAATGGCTTTGAATATATTACAATTCATAAAACGTCTATAACCTGTAGAAATATGCGACACATAATTTATAAATGATAAATTATAAATAAATGACAATATAAAAATGAATGTTGATAAATTGAGAAGCATGATTATAGGTCAGAGGTGGCGAACCTTTTTGGATCAACGTGTCATTTTTTCTTTAAGAAATGTTTAAGGAGGTATAGACGTGCCATCAAATAATTTTGATTATTGAGAAAATAATAAAACTAAATACTAACAACTCTCAAAACTCAAAACTCTTTAATTACAACAAAAAAATACATTTTGCACAGTATAGTAGTAAATGTTTTATTTATTCGTGTGATTCAAATTAAAGTAACATTAGTGTGAATTCTGTTGTGGTAGATTAGATCACAAATAACTTGTATTAGGATTGTAAGATGTTACTTTTACCTGAATGCAAACTGAATTGGAGTCATCTTCCAAACTGTTTCTAAGTGAGTAATTTAACTCTGAAAATAATGACTCGCAGTCATAGGTAGATGAAAATATGGTTAAAATAGCATGAACCAGTTTTTTCAAACAGCTAAATGTTTCTGGAATCGAATTTAATGTTTCCAAAATTTCATTACTAGAATTTTTACTTATACTGCTTGTTAATCTTCCTGTTTTAAGTAATTCCAACTTTCTCCTTTTTTCAACAAATTTTTGAATCCATATTGAACTAGACTGGAAATCAATCAGATACAATTCAAATTTTTCAATTTACAACCAATCGAATTGGGACAAATTCAGTTTATTAATTGAAGTCACATCAGGGTACATAAAAAACTTGAACGTTTCCGATAATTCTTTGAACTGAGAAAATCTCGCTGAAAACTGCGACCGATCACTCAGTTTCTCGTAATATTTCATATTGAACATTGTTATTTTGAATTAAAATGCAAACCGTTTTGATCGGTGGCGTGCCCAAAATATTGTGTCACGTGCCATCAATGGCACGCGAGCCACTGGTTCGCCAACCCTGTTATAAGTAATCTCTCTTAGAATTTTTTTAAATAAAAAATGTGTTTATTTAAAATGAGAAAGAGAAGTTTTTAGAAACAAATATAAATAACTTTTTTTCTCATGCATTATGCTTTTTGGAGATTACACGTAATAGCTATATTGTTGAGGTAAATTAAAAAAGAAGTAATATTTTTTTAAAAATAAAATGTGTACACATAACGTATTAAAAATAGATTTGTATTAGACCACTAATTTGTTCTTGGAAAATTGCAGTGAACGTAATCGATCCTTGTACTCTCCATCTTCTTACTGTCAGCATCATTAATTCTTTTGCGATTAAATTAAAACCGGAAGAACATTACTGATACATTCATCATTTCGTTTTAGATTTTTATTTCGTTTTCTTATATTGATATGAAATACCGTTTCATTTAAACTTTATCCTGCTGCGCTTTCAGTTAAATATATTCTCAATACTACTGTCATGTGCTGGAAATAATTTATACACGCGGAAATAATACCATTTTTAATTAGATTTCGCATTTCTGTATTCTGAATTACTCTCCTTTACAGTCGGATTTTATTTTTTCTGTATTTTATGAAATGAAATTTCTCCTTTTAAATGTATGAACTGATCCATATATTTGCTTAAAAAAAATTTAACGTGTATCATATCATTGAAGAGATACAGGTGATGAAAATAGGAAAATAGATGTAAAATATTCAAAACTCTTAAAAGCAAATTAAAATGTATCGGAAAATAAATTGATAAAAAATCGTTATTGTACCATGTTATTTGTAGAAATTATTATACTAACCGTATAAATTATAAAGAACTAACGTAGTCGGCCTTCTGTTTGCAATGGAAATGTTATAGTAAAAGTACATGCTCTGTGTGGCATATTAATATCATAATAATCTAGTTATAATAAATCTAGAGTTTTTTCCTTGTCTATATACAATTCCATTTTATGAATTATGTTTGCCTTTACATGATATCACATTATTTTTACATTAGACTACTTTACGTAAATAAATAGTTTCAAGTCACACAAAATAAGAATAAATAAATGGAAAATTAACTAACGTATAATTTATAATTTTAGATGTAAACATTAGAATCTATTCACTTAATAACATGATATATGAAGCCCCCAGTGGCTGAATGGTAGTGTATCGCGCTTTTACACCACAGGTTCGGGGTTCAAATCCCGGTCTGGGCAAGTTAACTCAGCCTTTCATCCCTTCAATGGGTCGATAAATGAGTACCAAACTTGCTTGGGTTCTGAACACTGTTGATTTCACGTTCTTGACCGAAACATCTACACATACATCCCAGGGCCTAAGGTCACGTAAACTGAGATAGGCACAGTAGTACTAGCGTAGCTAGTTCTGATTGGGCCCCGTATCAAAACTCCTTCGGTGACTTTTTTAGGTATGAAAGTTCTGTTATTGGTACTAGAGCTACACATGTTGGGGCCCATGTAGCTTGGAGGCCCCGTATTATTGATACGGCGGTAGCTACGCCCCTGCACAGTAGGCCTTGACCCCCATGGGCGACACTGAGTTCAGTCATATGATATATAAGAGGGCAGGTCATGCTAATATGGAGTGAAAAAATACTGTTATCAATGGAAACCTACCTATGTGAAAAAGTTGTTAAGGGGGGAAATAAGTAAAAAAAATTAATTTCAAAATCTGATATTGTCACAAAATTTTTTTTGAATTTTTGAAAAAAAAATGAATGAAACTTAATTTTGATTAGAGAATTTTATACTCAAATTAATTATTTCCCTACACTCTAAATACTGAAAAATGATACTTATTGATTGATGAGTACTGAGAAATGAGTTAGTACGGTGTAACATTGTTAAATTTCATAACCCAGCTCAATTTGGGCAGTACGATTCAAGCTGTTTGCCGTCTTATCGCGCACTGTCATTTCGACAGTAGGTGTTTATCTTTTTAAAATTTAATCCGAAAGAAGGTTTAATATACGTACTTGTTATTTCCACCTTGCATTTAGTATGTTTCCTCCCATCGCAATAAATGTAAAGAAGTGCTGTTTTACTTTGACAAAAATTGCTTCTACTTTTTACCATTAAAAAAGGTAAAATATATACCTAAACTTCATTTCCTCTGTAGCAGTACTTAACAGAAAAATTAATTGTTTTTTTTTTGTTGTTGTTTTTTCCTTTATTAATATATCGTAGAATGGTAATCTTCACACTTTTTCGACTTACGGAACCCTTAGAACATTTAAATGTTTTCAAGGAGCTCCCATTCCACACATACACATTTAAAACACTATATCTTAAAATAATTAGAGTAGATCAACATGTTATAGGTGCTTTATATAAAAACAAGAAAAGGTGTTCGATTTGTTATTAAAAGATTTTTTAATGTAATCTAAATATAATTTATAAATATTAATAATATTAGTCAGTTTTTCAAATGTCACCTACAAATGTATTACATTTAGTTACTGGGACAAGTGTTTGTATTTTTTAATATAAACTGTCATAGGCTATGTCTATTGTAATTATTTGCAGTCACGTTTCTCTCTAATATTCTGCGTTTAATTAGTTTTATATTTTATCTTTATAGCCACTCACGTTGAGGAATATTTTTCGCTTAAATACATTATTTCGAATGGTCTTAAAGTGCTTATTGCAATGTGCGAAATCCTGTGTATTTCGTATGAATTTTTAGCCTAAAATTTTGGAACTGTTTTTGCTTCAATTTAGATTTCAACGTCGAATCTTTCGATATATCAATATAAGTATTTCCCTCTCGTTTATAACAGAGGTTTTGTTTTTCCTCCAGTGGCGTAACGTACACCCCCGCATTGCAGGGTGGCTCAGGGTCTTAGGCGGAACAAAGCCTGACTGCCGCCAAGTACTTAACCTTCGTAAAATCCAACTTGGGGGCCCAAAACCTAAAGTTGCAGAGGGTCCCAAATGTTCTCCATTACGCCACTGTTTCCCACAAATGAAAAAAGTGCATTTTCCAATAGAAGACTATTTAGTTCTACAAAACATTGTACTAACAAGGTTAAAATCATTTCGTGGGACCCGGAATAGTAAACAACAGAATATCCATAATTTAGTAAGTTGTATATATATATATATATATATATACAACTTACTA
>BMAV01018667.1:342241-353870 GCA_019973955.1 Trichonephila inaurata madagascariensis | reverse complement strand
GAAGCACCCGAGCTTTTCCTAGGTAGAAATCCACCCTATTTCGGATTTTCTAAGAAAAGTCCTGTTTATGGCTTTGACTTTTCCGAATGATCGCCCTATTGTTCGATAAAATGTCCAAAATAGTGATAGTAGGGGCGCAAAAACAAATAAATAAATAAAGCGAAATCTCCTCATGTGTCTACAGTTCTATGAAGGCGGTAATCTGCTTTTTACGTCGTTATGGTCACCAGATCGATTGCGTCACGCTCTTGACTATTGACTGTGACGTCACTCCAGGTAATTACGGCCCTCGAAATAGTGGTCATGTGATCCTCTTTCTATCTATAAGTAATGCGCTAGTTCCCCCAAAAAGTTCCTCAACACCCCCTACGACCATCTCTTTTGGAATGCTAGTTTCTTTTTTCTCATCTTTTCCCAGCTAAATCCAGACCGCTCGCTGAAGATATATTTTCTACTTTTCTTTTTCTCTGCTTTTCGCGCCTTTTCGGTCTGTTGATGGGGTTATTTTTGTCCAGAAAGCCAAAGTGTGTTTATTTGTTTCTTATACGATCATTTACTATTTTTGTTTTTGTTCTTGTAATGTCCGACAACTAGATCTCGTGGAACAACAAAGTAGGGAAAGCACGTTCAATTAATTTTCTGGGAGTAGCTGTAGCTATTTTTGATCGTAAATGGAGATTAGAAACTTTTTTCCTCATTTAGCATGTCTGGAGTGAGATTAAATCCCAGCGCCCTTCGTATTAAAAATTAATTCATCAAAATGATTAGCTCTCACTAATGCGTTTTGTGAAAAACGCTCGAAAAATATGATAATTTGATCTGATTTTAATGATTCTAAATCGATATATATTTTTTATTGTTATAAATCTTCCTCCAAAGTAAATCGAGTAGTTAATTAGTTATTTTTGAATTAGTAATTGATTTTTTAAATTTTTATTTTTATTTTAAATGAAGTGAAATATCTGTCTACGTCAGATCGCATTTAGGACAGTTTAAAAAAGGAAAACCTTGCTGTAAGCTTTTTCAGTATAAAAGTAATTTATTAAATTTAAGCTAATTAATTAAATTGGGATTAACGAGGCTAACTAATTAAATATGATTTAAAAAAGAACAATTGAACGAATTTTAGTTATAACAATGTGTCGAGTATCCGTCTTTATTTTAAGGACACTACACAATATGGAATTGCCAGTGTTTCTGGGGTTAACCCCCGAGAGGTAGAATAACCAGACTTTTTTAAAATATACTAAGAACTGAAAAGTCATTTTTTTTTTATTTAAATGAATAATATTACATTTAGTGTGGATTCTAGAGGTAAAACTAAAATAAACAGACTATGGGAAATAAAAAACAACTAAGATGAAAGCTGTCATTTAAGTCTATTAATGTCAAAATCTAAATCCTATCTTAATATAGCAAATAAGATTTATGCATCAGATATTGTTAAAAATAAAATTTCAAAATATCTATTTGAGACATAAATCCAGTGTTATTCCTAATTCTCCTTTGTTGCTTTCGAAAGCTTCGAAAAAAAGTGTTTAATATACGAGGTGTGACACAAAAAAATGAGACTGGTCCAATAAATCATTGTACTTACAGAATCGGTTCTCCGTGACAGGATCACCTCCAAAGTAGCTCCCTTCAGCATTCACACACTTCTGCATTCGGTGTTGTCATCGCTGGTAACAGTCCTGGAACGAGGTTTTTGGAAGTCCCTTTAGGGGATTATCTGTTCTTGCCTGAACCTCTTCGAGGTAAAATGGGTTCCCTTTCACCACGATTTAACTGTAGAAACTAAAAAAAGTCTCATGGGGCCAAATCAGGTGAATAAGGAGGATGCCTCACCCTCCATCCTGTGTTTGCTGCTCAGAAACTGTTTGACAGATAGGGCCATGTGAGCGGATTCACTGTTTTGGTGCAACAGCAATCCATCACTCCCCTATTCTGGCCTTTTTTTACGTAATTTTTTCAGGAAGTCTTTAATACTTCTAATGTAGTAGTGTTGATTAACAGTCTGACCACTGATGTGAAAAGGAACCCACTCATATCTCGAATTTTGGCTATGTTTTGGTCTGTAATCACTGACCAAACCTTCCGCACTCACTCTTCCTCCTGAAAAACATGTGCACTAGACAAAGTTTCATCTCCATAAGCCTCGGTTAATATTTGAAATGCTTTCGTGGCTGATTTCCTAAGTTTCACAAGAAATTTGATGTTAATTTGACATTTTTCCGGCAGAATGTAGTTGTACATATTCACTCAATGACGTAGTATTCCCAACTGGCGGGATCGGTCAAGGTGAAACTAGTCCCATGGATAGTGGAGATGTGTGGGATGATGTCACCAAAACAGTTGTTGCCAACTCTCTTTTTTTTCAAGCTACTCACTTAGTCTCGTTGTTTGTGTGTGTCATACCTTGTATTGTTTAAAATAAAGTACCATAATATCCATTCGAGACATAAACCCAGTGTTATACCTAATTATCCTTTGCTGCGTTCGAATGCTTCGAAAAATAAATTAAAATATAAAAGCTAAAAGGCACTGTTTACTTCGTTTCTCTCTCTCGCTCTCTTTACATAAATTTACCTTAGAAAATTAACATGATTTCTGTATAAGCATCGGTAGAATAATTATAGATACTATGGTTGTGACGGGCTCACGCGTCTCTTCTGTAACATAACCTCTGGGTTCTTTGACGGCCAAGATTAATGTCAAATCTTTTCCTACCCAAATCCAAGAACAAGAAGTGAAATGCAATTGTAAATGCAAATAAGATAGCCTTTAAAAGAACAGAAGTTTTAGTAAGCGGGATGGCAATTTAGAGAAAGTTATGTTTAGAGGAGATAGAAGTGTGAATTGACGGCCTACCAAAGATTAACAGATTACTATCCATTACTACAAGGTGCATACTATTGCACGCGTGCCTAACAGTCTCTCTGAAATAGATTGAACCGTAGCTTGATTCAATGTAGGACAGATTATTTGATATTAGAACTTGTAATATTATCAGAATTGAAAGTAAGCGGATAATATAATTATTAAGATAAGTGATCCAAGTTACGCGATCAGGTTTAGCTACAGCTGCGTGTTTGGTTTATTCTCACTTAATATAAGTTTATCCAATTTATTAGAAATTTAAGTTAAACTCTTAATAAAGTCATATTAAGAATTTTAAAATGTCAATTCATTTCGAGAATCCCACACATCTAATTCAGGCTGACCATCAAAGATATGGTCGCCATAGAACGACCATATCACATGGTTTCATTAAAATAATCTGAAGAAAATAATCAAAGATACTATGGCTTCACTAGAAGAATCAGTAGAACATTCACAGATACTAAAAAGAGATGTAAGAAAAATAAGAAAGAACTTTACGAAACATCTTTAAAAATAGTTGACATGCTTGATAACGTAATTACAAATTTTTATATCTCACACATGATGGATGTTACTGCCTTTTTCATATTATCTTATAATGTCTGTCTGTCAATAAGTCAATAGTACTTACTTAGAAGTGTGAGAATTCTATTGCCGGTACAAATAATTCCTTCGAACTTTACAAATCTTTGTACAGTGTCTGCTAATTTTCTCTTTTCTGTCTATAGTGTCTCTACATGTGTCACTCAGTGTTAACTTTCCAGACACTTGAAATTTCATGATATTAAGGAATCTATATCTTAAAAGACATTCTGAAAGGAAATTCATTCAGAGAGTCTTTTTGAGATAAGTTTTAACTCTTATGATATATATACCTTTTGGAATAAATGTTAAAGTACTTTCTTCTTGAATAAATAATGTTTTGCAATCTACATCTGGGAATATTAACTACTTTTTAGAATAAATATTACATTCATTTCCTTTTAAGGTATCCGACTACGTTCGGAAGCGTGATTTTAAAAAAGCGCATAAAGGGATAATTTTCATGATATTTAGTGTCACTTAGATTAGAATACATGTATAAAACTGTTTTAAGGACATTTTGACAAAAAAAAATTATTTAAATACAATATTTCGGCAAAAAAATAACTGAGAATAACCTTTTTTTTCAAAATGTTCTCCTTTTGTGAAAAATGCTTCTATTACAACAATATTTTAGCTGTATATAGTTCAGACCTCTGTACAGAGGCTCAACTATGCTTTTAGAAAAATTCACATTATTTTCAGAGTTACAATCATTTGAAATAATTATCGGCGTTTTTTTATTAAAATTTCTCCCCTCTGTCGTAGTAAAACATGGATAAACCCACTTCTAAGTTATATATTTCAAAAATTTTAGTTAAGCCTCTGTACAGTGGTCTGAGATATATACAGACAAAATATTATTATAATAAAAGCATTTTTCACAAAAGGAGAATATTTTGAAAATGGGCCATTCTCTGTTCATATTTTGTCAAAATATTGTACATAAATAATTTCTTATTGTAATACTATTCTTAAAACAATTTTATATACATTTTCTAATCTAAGTGACACTAAATATCATAAATTATCCATTTATACGCTTTTCAAAAATCCCGGTTCCGAACGTAGTCGGATACCTTAAGTATTTCAGGTACTTGCTGTATAAGTTTTCATGTTCTAAAACGAAACATTTTTTTTATATATAAATTTTTCAAACTGGAAAATAAAATAATATTTTTTGTAAAATGCAAGACTATACTTACAAAACTTTATTAATTTTAGGAAATGAGACGATTCATTTGAATATATAAATCGTTTTATTTGCTTAGATTGTAAAATGCTTAAGAATTACTCTAAATTCTTTTCTTTTTTTTGCATGTAAGCCTAATTAGAGATATTGAATCAAAACTAGAAGCTGTCGCTTTGCTTTTAATCTCACCAATCTCTCATATGGTTATTCTTTTGTATCATTTGTAATCTCATATACATTCAACACTAAATTGAATTTATCACAATAAAAATGGAATTTATTCTAGCAATAATAAATGAATACACGTGCACATTTTACATATGCTTTTTCATTCTAAAAGCACTGCGAATAATATATATTAAAAAAATATTTTAACATATATTTCTTTTATTCGATTTGAATGTTAAATATTTATGAATTTTTCGACACATGCAATTACTCAACAAAAGTACGACGTCACATATATTGGAAAAGTCTCTTGTTCTTGTCTTCAGATCTGTTGTCGACTCTGTAATATAAGTGGAGTGAAAATTGATAGGGATGATTGAAGAATTTATAGAGTAAGAATTGTGATAACTGTTTAGGTACAGAGCTAACACCTGTTCATATTTTTGGCTATCTAGCTATTCTTGGTTCTTTACAAGAAATGTGTACTTGTTTTAGTCAACAAACCTCTATGTGGGTAACTTTGAACAGTCATCTGGGCCCATGGTACTGTTTAAATTGGTCCCGTCATAGACACGGCATCTATAAAAAAAACCCATAAAAACTTTGAAAAATATTTTAAAATTTTTTTAACAATTTAGAATATTGTATGATCTGTTAATGTTTTAAATGTCTGAATGTTTAAAAGGGGGGTAGGGGTTTGAAATCAGACAACTTTTTTTAAAATAATCCTTATTAATACTAATTTTTTTTAAATGTATATATAAAAAACTAACACAAACGCGGGAAAGGGACTCACATTGGAGAAACTGTATAAAATAGATTTAACTTAAAGTAAAAATATGTTAAGTTTAAAGTAAAAAGGAAGCGCCTCTCCACGCACTTATGCACGACTCCTATCGGCCAATGTCCGAATGTTTCAAAGTTCAGTTCGAAAAAGGCTTGTCGGTGAGGCTCACCGCTAGTGCATCAGGGAATATTTCACTGGCTCTGCTGCTAGCGGGTGGGTTGCTTTGAAGATCCCCCCATAGAACTCTCGCCGCCACATAGTGGATTCGTTCATCACATCTCCGCCATATAGTACGTATATGAGAAATATATATGCCGAAGTATTCAGAGAATATGCAATCTATGCATTACATACAAATATTTACTTCATTGAATAGCTAATCATAAAGAATTTGTTTCCTTCATTAATCTTGGCGTGCCGTGGAAGTTTGGAGGGAGGAAATGGTGTTATCCTCATCATTTGACCGTGGGTCAAAATTATGAGGTTCGTCACCAGCAACCTTCGTTTTGCTTCAAAGAACGGCATACATTTAAAAAATCAAATGAAATCCTTCATCAATCCCTATTTTAAACTAGTTTCATCTTTAAGACTAATATCTTCATTATTACTGCACTTATTTATTTTTATCAGTCATTAATAAATTAAATTCACGGATTCAAAACTAGCTCATCACAAATCCATTCTCTTCAAAAACAAATCAATTCATTTCAGCTTCTGAATATCATCGAATACTTTTAAAATCCAGCCAACAAAATACCCCCTAGATTTAAACCACGTTACTTCAGAATCCATTTAATTGAAATCCTTAAGAACTGCTGAAATCACCACGACATTTATAGTAGAAGACGTCAGCTATTTCCTTCTTTAAGGTTGGGGAAAACTTTTGAAAACATTACGCTTATCATTGCTCAGTTTAAGCGGTTATTATTACCACTCGAATAAACTAATTTTTCCCAACATAAACAAACAGCTCGAGAACCATTGGCGTAAAACATGATTCTTCAAAATAAGAAAGAAAAAAAAGTGGTGCATTTTCCCTCATGCTCGAACGGGTACTTTGTCATAGAAGGCCTGCGCCGTTAATTAGTCGGTTTTCACATTTAACGCTCTTCAGACCCCTTATGCATACTTCATTAAGTCATTTCGGGCAACCTTAGGATAATGGTGGAGGATAAGTCACCAACGTTAAAGGGTAACTTGCCTTTGGCTCTACGATTTAATTACGTGGTATTAGCATTTGGGGAAAGTGGTGCATTTAGTTGGCTCGCGTCGAAAACAAACTTTTAGAATTGAAAACTTTAGGATCTTCATTAAGTTCTCGGGGCTTGAAATTGAGCAGATTTTCTCGGGATATAAAGATGTACTCTCTCTAACGTATTCAGATTTACATAAGTTTTTGAAATTAGTTGAGAAAATAAGTGATTTGGAATATGGATACACACACTCCATTTTTGTTGCTGGAATATTAATGAGAATATTACACATCTTTGATTTTTTTACTTGATTGTTAAGTAAACTGATTTACAATTATTTTAAATGGCGTGTTTGCTGTTTCTTAATTATTTGAAAAGATATGATGATGCAAAGTAACACTGATTTCTTTATTTATTAGAATGGAACTTCATTATTGAGATTTAATTCGGCATTTCTTAAGTTTATATTTTCTAAAAAACTGTAAAGAATTTTTAGGAATGTTAAATTTATTTATTTATTTATTTTTTTGGTAGAATTTTATCAACTGAATAAAATTAGAGAGATTGCTTGTTCGTAAAAGTAATGACGCATTTTTATAATCATAATCTCAGTGCATATTTGAAGTGGGGCATATCCGACAGGACAGAACTCGCGACGTATGGATCCATGGTCTAGTAGCATGACAACTAGACAAAAGCGATCACCTCTGTCCGGAGGCTATTAGTGGCTTATGTAGATACCACTGCTACAATACTGTCCCACCAGTGAGTCGGTGTATAGGTGAACGAACGATATATTTATTATAACGAGTGTGTGTAGCGGGTGAGTTGTTGTTAATTGGAGACGTTGTGTCAAGTGAGTCTGAAGACTTTTGATTGCTCTTCTTGCGGGTAGAGCACCACGACGGATCAGAAGATGTTGCACTTTTCAAATTTCAGTCAAGGTCACCAATGAAATGGCTCATATCTCCAATAGGACAGAACCCGCGACCTATGGATCCGTAGCCTAGTAACATGACTACTAGACAAAAGTGATCACCACTGTCCGAAGGCTGTTATTGGCTTATGTAGATACCACCGCTACATATTCATTTCACAAGCTAAGTCGACTAAGGATTAAATTGATTTTTTTTAAAATCGTTAATTCATATTTATTGCTAAAAATTATTTTCGACATTTATAATGACGTTTGTAAGAATACAAACATTAAGAAAAGTAATCAAGTTAAACAGAAAAATATTTTATGAAATAATACTTCATAATAATTTTCTAATTTAGTGTTTAGATAGTTGCCCATCCGGTATAGTGGTTAGCGCCGCTAACTGCTGTGCCGTTGGGACTGAGTTCGAATCCCGGAGAAGACATGGATGTTTTGTATAGTGCCTTCGCGGCATTGGGGGTACTTTAAATAGCCGTCGAGCCGCAAGTCCTCTCGTGAGGTTGGTGGAAGGGGAAAAGAGGTTGGGAGGCCTCTGAACACCCCCAGGGTGTTCTCCCTCTAAATTGGGGTGAAACCGAGCTAAATCGTTCTGTCACCTGTATGGTGCTCAAAGCTACGGCTAACGACAGGCGTCACTTAACCCTTTGCCGTGATGAATTTCGTGGGCCTTGATCTGGCCTTTGCCAATCAGGTGGCATTAGTATAACAACAACAGTGTTTAGATATTCTCTCTTTTAGTAAAGAGACCCACATACCTTTGTACTTTTCAGTGATATCCATTGACAGGAACGTTTTAAGGCATGGGATATTTGGGGTCGGTTCCAAGACCTAGGCATCGTCTCAATCTCGACTCAACCTCAATAATATCATGATCTGAATATTTTTAATCGTCAAATGCTATTACTGGATATATTCTCCAAAAAACTGGGATTTTTGTACTATATGCCAGCAGGTAGCAATGGCAAGATAGCATTATTGTGTAATGTCCGTCGATCATGTTAAGGCCGAGGTCAATTACCAAACACCATATTTACCCATTTTGTAGTATAATCATTTAAATCTCTAACAATATATTTTCTTTCTGTTGTGCCAAAAGAATCATCAGAAAGTACTATGGAGAACACTTCTGGTCAAAATTCAACCAGAAGAATGAACAAAAAGTTTGGTTTAGCAAGCTTCTTGATATTCCAAAATGGCCGCAAGATAGAGCTGTGGCTGATTTTCGAAACACCATTGGGCACGGCAGCCTATCCAAGCATTTAAACACGATTGGCCTTGCCCAGAGTCCCCTGTGTGTACTGTGTGATTCTAATAAAGAAATGGACGGCATTTATTTGACACACTGCCGTACACTCAACTCTGGATCCATGTGGAGCAGATATTGGGAGGCTAGATATAAAATGTGTAACTTACAGACAATACTGTAGGCTTGTATTTCTTTTGTTTCTTGGTACTTGTCAATCTACTCTGTTATTTATTTTGTTTGCAGTTGTCTTGTAATCCGCCATTGGAAATTTAAGAAAAACTCATTTTGTTAAAAGGCGGCAGTCAATTTGTGCTTAGGGTTTTTGAGATTGTGAGTCATGCACATTTACTTTTATGGGATACAATTTGTACGAGTATTTGACAACGTATGTTACATATCGTCGGTCTAATTATCAGACTGCGTAACTCCATCTGGGATACTAATTTGATACAGTAGGGCTAGGCGTCAATTTGTTGTTTATGTTCGCCAAGATAGGCGATAATATTACAATATGGTTTACTTTGATATTTTTATCTTGCGATATTGTTACAAATTTTGTGTAATGTACGCTTAAAATAGTGTAAATAATTTATATCTGGAAGTGTAATATATTAATATTACTTTCTGTTGTATTTATTTTATGTTAAAATCTTGCCACCACCTCTTCCTTCGAAATCTAGTTTTATTATGAAATAATAAAAACAGTGATTACACTGATCGAATGAATAAATTAAAAGCGGAGCACGCACTGGGGGCATGGCGTAGACAAAACAATAGAAAAAAAGCTAGGCCGTCATCTTGGATTTCATGTAACCCGACAACAACCGCTGCTTGGCGTGATTAAGGAATTTCCCCAAAAAGAGCTTGGCGCGTTGCACTTCTATAACAAATCAATTACATCGGTGGAGTTACGCAGTCTGATAATTAGGCCGACGATATGTACTCTCCACTTAAAGAAATTGCAATTAGGTCTACTTTTGCATAAGGCCCGAGGACCTCAAGAAGTTTTAAGATATCACTATCCATTACATTTGTGCAATGTAAATATCACTACAACGAATTGTTGTTTGAAGTGCAATGAACTTTGTGTGAACATATGCAAGCATAGATGGTTGGTAAAATGTATACAATGAGGAAAATATCTCGTCTCGATTGCGTTGTAGTTTAATGGTGTATTACAGATTAAAATAAATAATATAATAAGTACTAGTTATTTGAAAAGAAGCCAAAGCAATTAGATATCTAAAAATATTTGTTAAAAAAATATGAGAAATTTCATACACCTTAAATTGATATTATTTGCTGCAAATGCTCTTGAAGAACAACGTGGAATGAATAAGCTTTGAGTATTCAAAGTAAATAATTATTAATTAAAAAGATACACCTTTCACTGTGAACTTTATTTAGAACGAGTTTCATTATGGCGTAATTAATTCAACACTACTTTTTCCATTAAAGAACAAAAACAGTAAGTTCCCTTTTCATTCCATGTTAAGTATTGCATTTTATTAATTCAAATAATAACTCATAAGAATATAAAAATGTTGAGAATCATTTATTTGAAATTGAAGATTCATTCGGGATTATACTATTCTCTCTTCCCAGGGTCCTTATTAAAACTTAATCTTCACTATGATACAACAAAATAACGAACACAATTACATGATGTAAAAATTCCAAATTAATCTGTTCAAATGCAAATTTCCATTTAGATTAATCTGTGGCCACTAGCACATTCCCATTCCACCTTATTCTTCTGTTCCAAGAAAAGATTCAGCTTCAATGAATGGAAATCTCGGTCACACGAGTTCTTCAAAAACAAACTTCTCCGCTTAAGAAGTTTACGTTAATTACTTGAGTCTTGCACGTAATCCTCCCGACCCGTCATCATGACCCAAAAGGAATTTTGAAGTCGGAAAACGAGTCTTCCCCTTCATCCGGAATGCTCTTTACCCTCTCAAGCATCGATCAAGCTCTATTCATTATGAATAGTATAAAGGATTTATTCTTTCCAGGGGCGTTCGCTTCAATAATTAATAGGTAAAGTTCACCTCGTGTCGATACAGCGGGGAGAGAAGGTTTTACGTATTTGACATCATCGATGTCTTCGGAATTGGTAAGCTTCGCTCGTACGAGCCTGCTTGACCTTGAAGATTGGAATGGTTCGTTGGGTATAAGACCATGAGAAACATTTGAGAAGTGTCTTTGATTGAATTTCTTAGGTCCTTTTTGTAAACAGAAGTAGATTCAAAAAGTCTGCGTAATTGGTTTCCGTCATTTCGGATCGGATGAGTAAAACTAATTGTAATAAATAGTGTGTTTTCATTCTTTCTAAGGCTGTGCTTTTCAAACTTTCAATATTTGCGACCCAATATTCAATCATGATTTTCATCGCGCTCATCTTTCCTTTCAATAACAATGTATTGAATTCAGTATAATACTATACTTTAACGCTAAAGCCACAATACGACTTTAACTTCTTAAGTGTCTTCGGAGTATATAAACATCTCGCTCACCCAAAACGTTAATTGCCCTGGACGTATATATGCGTCTTTCCGAAGAATGATCTTTTCTGTGCACTTCCATCCATACAATTATTCCGAAAGCTTTGAAGTGTAATAAAAGGACCTTGGTAGTGTTT
>BMAV01018667.1:328310-338677 GCA_019973955.1 Trichonephila inaurata madagascariensis | reverse complement strand
GAAAAGACATAGCCACGCACTCAATGATCAAATCAAGTAGCGAGCGCTTATATCACATCCTGTTACACACATCCGTCCCTTTTCACGAAACCACTCCCACAAATATCCAGCAATCGAGAGGAAAGATGTTACACATCAAAAATTCTGAATTAAAAATTAATTCAAATATGTGTCGAACCCGATTATACCCGAAAAAAGTTTTATTATATCTATGTTCATTACTACGGATTAATTGATAAATATGATGAAAAAATTAAAGAAAAAAAGAAATGCGCACACACATATGCATGCAAAAAACCTATGGGTACATATTATACAAGTATTCCTTTAATAATGTAACAGGAGATTAAACAAAATATGTTTTTTCTAAGAACTTAAATAATAGCACATGATATATGTAAGCAATGCATATAATTTTTCTTTAACAAGAATAGCTTTTTTGTAAATTCTACGGGTTTTTTTTTTTCCTTTCTTTATTACTTTGAAAAGATTGTGTAAATACTAAGAGAGAAACTCTAAGAGGCTTAAAATAAGAGTTTTTGAACTCATTCATAAAATAAATGAAACAAAGAACATGTCATGGTTCAAGGGAACTGGTGATTGTTCCTACTGTTTTGAGATAAATTACGGAAGTTGAATTATATAGTATCTTCATTATTTCGAAGCAGTTGTTATCCGGCTAAACATGCGAGTTCTCTGTAATGATAACAGACATTTTTTCGAAGAAAATTTAAAGTTCAGATTATGTGTTTCTGCCTTATTTAAGAACTCAGATCTCTGATGCAGTACTTCCTGTTATTTCCTTATAATTTAGAATCTTGCAAAATGATTGTTTGAAGAATAGCTTCAGCTTAAGATTTATATATTTTATTATGTTGTTAATAATATAAAACTAGAGGACATTATAGAGTGAAGTAACAAAATTCCACGTAATATGATCAGTTTTATCAAAGCATTGATATGCTACTGTTCTCTGTCTCTAGAAATATTTTAGTAATTTGAAGGTTTTGGTCACTTACAATTCCTTTGATTAGATTTATTCATAGATTCACCAGACTTATTACTTTTGCAAAAAAAATAATAAATAAATAATAAATAAAATCCAGTCCATCTTGTTACTGCGGTGCATTTCATTTCATATTATTAGCTACAAAATCGTCTTCTCAAAATTAAATCCAAAACGATCAAGATTTACTTACTTCAAATCTTTTGGAGCGAGATATTATGAGATTATGTTTTAAATTATGATTTGACTAACAACAACTCAGACAGATAAAATTTTATGTCTGTAAGTTTGTCTAGAATGGAGCATGAACTGTTTACTAAATTTTTCAAGTAACTTAAAATAACGGACAAAAATCTTTGATAATGATTTTAAAACCTATAATATTACAGAAAATTATGATAAAGATAAATAAAGATATATAATAGATATTATGAGTTTCTTTTAGTTTTTGAAACATACGCTATTAAGAAATTTTAAATCATAAGAGGGGAAGAGGGAATGAATCGTATGAATACAACACATGGGGGATGGGATGGTTTTAATGTATAAAAATTTAGCCTTGAAGTATTTGTAACCTTTCACATGTTTCTATAGAATTTTCTATTCTTTTAAAATATAAAACTCCCTTTAAAATAGATAATTTGAAAACGTATAGTTTTCTTTCTCTTTGATTAAAAATCTTAGTTTATAAACCTTATAATGTATGTATGAGATTATATTCTTTTATAAATATTAACAAAATCAGAATCCATTAGCTATTAATTTATATATATTTGCATTCTTTTCAATATCGAAAAGCTTATAGTTAAATTTTTTGCATTTCTTTCAAATTAAAATTAGTAATAAGCATTTCTAAAGCAGTGTTTTAAAAGGTACGTTTTCTATGAGCTTTTTTTTCTGTTTAAACTATTCTAATGATGCTAACTTCGATGGATAAAATAAAATCTTTAAAAATGATTTTGAGGAATGAACTATAGGAATATTTAATAAAAATAATGGAGTATGGTAATTTTCTCATATATGCACTGTTTTTGAATACAATGTAAAAAAGTATATTGGCGTATATAAACGCTATTAAAAGATTTCTCATAAAGAATTTTTAAACCTATTTGAAATATTATTAATTTCAAAAAATGTTATGTTTTTGATTTTTTTAAATGCGTTTGGGGTACTCAAATTTTAGTCATTAAATTCATTATTATGAAATAAAAATTTAATGTATGATTATTCAGCATAATCACCAATTACACATTTTAGTAAATGCAAATTTAATTATTTTTCATTTTAATAATAATGACAATAATATTTATAATATAAAATCTTATGTTCTATTTATTTAAATTATTATTTGTCGTAATCTTCATTACCAAGAATTACATTCTTTATTATTATATTATATTATTTTGATTTGATTAAAAAATTTTTCTTACAAAAGCACAGTAATATATGTTTACATGTGAATATTTAACAAATTTCTGCATAATTTTCATAATAAATGTAGTTTTCTATTGTAGTAATTTTTTTTAATATCATTGTAATTAAAGTCATAATAATTATGCCATTAACAAAATATCAAATTTATTGAGCGACTTTAAAAAACATTAACACAAGACAGGAGTTATGTTTTCTTTTAACTGCCATTTTTAATTTGCGATATAGTGTTAACACTGTGCGTCTCCGAGATAGAATTTTAATTTATTTCAATAAAATGCATCCATAAGACTAGAAAGAGAAATGTTTTCTATTTAGGAATTTTCGAAATATTTGAAAATACAAATTTACAATTCCTAAAAACTGACAATTTAAATGGTTTTTCAAAACATTTTAATCTCTTTGAAAAGATTACCCTTTTTTTTCCTTATTCATTATTCCGTAGTTTAGTATAATCAAAAGAGTGCAGTGTGTGATTTATATAAATTTTAAAATAACAATAGCTCCTTATAAAATTAACTTACTTTTTATGGTAGTTCTTTAAAGTTACATTTTAAAATTCAAATCGACAAATAGTTGAAAACCTAAAAATGACAGAAACAGTGCTTATTTTTGGGGTGTGGGGAGAAAGGAATACAGTACTGTAATTATAAGTGTTGTTGTCTTAAGTGTAAAATTATGAGCATGCTTAAAGAAAAATAATACTTTATAAAAATTTATCTGCTTTGGTGATGATTCTCTAAAGCCTAGCGAATCATCAGTGAGGTTACTCACGTTTATAAAAGGAGAACTCTCTCTCTCTTTTGCTGTAAATTTTATTTGTAATGCAGAACATTTTTGAGAATAACTGGAGTCATAAAAAAGTTGTCTTAGAATTGTAAATAAAATCAATATAATTTTAAAGATATATTTCTTTCATTTTTCTTTGAAGATTTCTTTTTGAAGTGAAAATAAAAATTACAGCAATAAAAACATAAATGCAAATCAATGAAAAACAAAGAAAGTTGTACTTACTTTTATTCATTTCCAATCCTTTCTTTCTTCCTTTTTGATCTTGAATACTCTTGATACTCACCATTTCGACAAAACAAGACAACCTACTTCCGTATCATCAGACATTATTAATTTTTGTAAAAACATTGCACAATCCTTTTGTGCTTCCCCTAATGCTCATTGAACAGATTTAATTGTTGCCATTAAGACATTTTTTAGTTCTTAACATTTAATTACATGCCTTCCACTCCTGCAGTATTGAAAAAAAAAATATATAAATAACGAGCAATAAAAACCGAACAAAACTGAAAGATAAAAACAAATCCTTAATAATCCCGATACTTACCATCATTCTTGCCTCCACCATATTTCTCACATGAAACCACAACTCTTGATTAAGTGCCCTAATGCGTGCTTCGTTCCCTGAATGGTAGTTGGTTGTTAAGGTTGCACAAGAAAACGACTGTTGCGTCTTCTGCATATTGATTAAGGCCTTTAAATGCGGGGCGACTAAGACAGGTCGTGAGGCTATACCTCCCTCAACTTCATCCTGAATATTCTCCAGAGCTAAAAACACAAGTTCGTGATCCAAAGCATTTCTATTCCCCAGCGCTCTTTTAGACATGCGTAAGACGTTCACAACCGTACGAGAACGGTGAATAAAGAATTAAGTGATTTGGTTGTATTCGTTATTCATGTTCTGGTTTTCTCTGGGTGGATGGTCTGTAGCTCGGGATGAAGAATGATGGATAATGATGGAGGATAGCTGGACGTGCGTGGGGCTCATTCTTGATACCGTTGGGTGACTAACTGCGCTGTTGTGGTGGACTTATAGGGCTGATGAGGGAGTTGAGGAGGATGGCTCTGAAGGTGTAGACATGCAACGGAGTAGAATGATATAATATAGTAAAGATAAATTAAGCAATTAATAAGTGTTTGGAAGTTGATGCATGATAGTTAAGTTAAAAATTAAAAATAGAAGAGGTTACCCCTAATTCGAGTGAATTTTAACTTATGGCCCTAGAAAATGGCGATATAACCTCTTAACTACCACCGGCCGTATATATACGTCTCCTTCAACCGATACGTTCAATGCCCCGGTCATATATATTCGTCTTCTCAAAATACGATCGTTTTCATTACATTGCTATCAGTAAAACTATTCCAAAGGCTTGGAATGCAATAAAATGATCTTAACATTGTTTTCGAAGGATTTATTTATTTCAGAGAAAAATTTGCCTATTTGGACCTTTACTTTTCCCTCCAATATATCGCATACGTGGGCCTTTGTGAAAAAGGGTGGCACTGGGGAGCGAATCACGTAAATTTTAATCGGCAGCTAAGGGGATAATACAAGATGAATATGATAAAACTTGAAGATGTAGATATGTAAAAAATGTGCTCTTATGGATTAGGTAAGAAATAAATCAGTAATAAATGTGCTGAAGTTATTCTGTGTACTCTACCTGTTTTCTATATTTAACTCAAGTTAAATCATTAATTACAAGAGAAATAGTGATAAAAATATGAGGATCATTACGGAAATTCACACAGATTGAAAAAATATCTGCTTAGAAACATTCATCTAGACATTCGGATAGCGTTTGAGTTTTAATTCATTGCAATCAAATTATGTTAATATATTTTTATTTTTAAATCAAAAAGAACTTCTGAGTATTCTGATAGCATCTACTTTTAAAATATATTAAAGATAACAAAAATACACTTTGTAAGCCTTTGAGTTTTAAAAATTGCTTTGTTTTAGTGATTCCTTTTCAAAGCAAAATAATTTTTTTTAAAAAAAATAACAGTGTTGTATATAAATTTTATTTTCTTACTTTTGTAAATATGTTTCGTTAAAAATTATATTTAATGAGAAATTGTATTCTTGATGATTCCATTAATCTAGAAATCGTTGAATATTTACGCTATTTTTAACCATACAAACGACTTTTTAATAAATCTTTGATGAATAATAGTACTGTATTATAATACACCCAATTTTTCCTTTAATATATTTTCTGTAATAAATTGCGTATAACAAAATTTTGTTATTTTGTACTTGTATCGCATATATTACTTATTTTAATAATTAAGAATCCAAAAGTATGATTCACAGAACTATGCGCTTTACTTATTTTCGCCTTTGTATATGCAATTAAAATTTCATTTTAAATAAATGTAAGTATTATATTGTATAAAAATGAACAAATAAAATGAAAAAGTATACCCTTTTTTAATAAAATATTAATATTTAATATACGGAATAATATCAGAGGAATTATCCTTTTTATTCTTTTTTTTTATTGCTTTATTTCCAGTTGAATTCTTTTTATATCTAAAAACTATTCTTGTAAGACCTAAAATCTCAAATAGTAAGCGAAACTTTAAATTCATAAAATGAAGAAAATTGTATTTTCAGTAAATAAATTAAATAAGAAAACATGATTTATCAACAGAAAAAAAACTATTTACTTCTTGTATAATATTGTGATTATGTGTACATAAAAGTATTGGACTCTTTATATTTACCACATTTCTAAAATGCTTTCATTTCCTTTATAACATTCAAGAAGGAATAATAATAATAAAAAAGAAAAAAAAAACGTCTTTATCATTAAATCAAATCACCTAATATTCCATTATCTTTTCGAAAGCTCCCTGTTCTTTATTTCCACATTGCATATTCTATTTAGATGCAGATCATTCTAAAAAAAGTCATGAATAATGCTCCAGCACATATTTTGCAAAAGATTAAACGAATACTTGAAAAATAAGGTTATACACCAGTCTCTCTGTCTTGATCTTTTAGTACCGCATAAATGAGGATTTTTACAGAGAGTGAGAGAGAGACTCCTGCATTTTTTTATTTTTATTATTCCTTCTGGTAGTTCCAAGGACTATTTAGCGCGAGACCTTAAGCACATTTACCTTTCTGTTCAAATGGCTGTCATTAATCGTTGAAAACAAGCACTCTCTTTTAACTTGGGAAATATAGTGGAGGTAGTTCTACACCTTTGCCCCAGAGTGAGTTAGTAATTCTTTTCCCTTTCTGTTTAAAAAGAAAGAAAGAATATTGCATAAAAGTCGGTGGCAACAGAACGATATCGTTTGGAGTTTAAAAGTCGCCGAAACTACCTACCTAAAAGTGGCGGGAAAAAGGAGGAAAAATCCGGCGGAAATCGCTACATCTTTCTAGTTATTTATTTGAAATTCAATTTCGAAAAAGTCTTCCATTTTAGTAATCACGAATAACGGAACATTTCTTTATATTTTTTATTAGTCTTTTTTTATTTTGTATTTTTTTCCCCTGTGTGTACTGCTTGTTATTTTTCTAAAATCTTTTTTTTCTCCCTCCCCTGGCGGAATTCCAAAAAGATTGATAAAAAATTTAAAAGAGAAAGAGAAGGAAGTACAAAGTTTTAAAAGGAAGAGTTTTCCCTCTATGTATTCATTGGAATTTTTACTTGTACATGTATTCAGAATAAAAAAAGAGAGAGAGAGAGAAATTTTATTTTATTTATTTGATTTTTTTTATCTTTCCTTCGGTTTGTGTGTGTGGTTGCTTCGCCGCAGAAACCAAGTTACGTAGGAAAGGATGAGTTAGCAGAAAATTTTTCTTTCGGGAAAAATCAGGACAGGGAAAAAACTGTTTTTAAATTGTAAAAAGCGTCGTGTCTTTTCATATCTTTTGATCTATGATAAGGTATGAGCTGCATATGGGATCGTCTTTACAGCATTTAATCCTTTGAACGTTATAAACAGGAAGTTCTAAAATCTTTTTTAAAAATAATATATGAGTACTATGAAGCAAATAATATAATCATAATCTTTTTTGAAGCATTGAGAGAAAATTCATAAAAATATTTTCATTGAATCCAAAATGATTAATAAAAGTAAAAGCTTGATAAAAGTTTCCAAAATGTTTTTGGAATTTCATTTCAAGGAATCACTACATCTAGGTCATTTTTAAGTTTATTCTCTTTGTCGTAAGTTTAATCAAAACTAACAATGTTTGTTATTAGTGCTGAAATTTCAAACTGATTTTTTTTCTATAGAATTACCTGATTTAACTACTGAGCGTTTTTAATAAGAAAACAAAATAAGCTTTTTAGACAGAAAGAAACTTAAGTCACATGAAAGCACTGACTAAAGTCACAGAACAGAAAAGCATGTTTATGTTATATAAAAGCTATTACACAAAGCGAGGAAATTGAATATTTTTATTTAATTTTTATTACTTTGTGACTTAATATTGTTTTTTATGTGGACATTCTTTATAAACTAATGAATTGCTATTTTTTTTTGTAGGTATGTGCTAATGTTAATTGTTTGAATAAATGAATTTGATGATCAATGTTGATGATTTTACTGTTCCTGAAATAGATCACAAATGAGTAAGTAATTGTATAATTTTAAAAATTGTTTGCATGTCTACATATATTTTGTAAATGTGATTGCTAAAATTTGCGTAATATTAAAAATATAAAGTACGAAAGCAATCAAAAATTTCACTGTATTATATTGAATTAATATTGAATTCTTGTAAAGTGTGAAATTGTCTTCTTTATTGTAATCTGAAATACAGATATTTAAATATTAATGTATTTGTTAGTCGTTGGGAAAAACAAGATTTTAATGCATAATTATAATTTCAAATGCTTTGAAGTTTAATTGAACTTCATGCTGCATTTGTCATTTATAGTTTCAAATAATTAACATTTAAATATTTATGTTTGGTGGTTTTTACTCAGTTAAGCTTGACCCGGTGGAAAAAATGGTTACATTTTTCTACATAGAGAAAATCCAGGCAATCCTATATAAATTCAGTTTGATTTATCGGACAGGATACAAAAATGAAAAATGAGAACAATTTGTATTTTCCTGATAGTATGTTTTATATTCTTATACACTGTTGCTTCGATTTTTCTTCCTTTTAAATCGTTTTCTTTCTTTTTACTTTAGAAATTACTAAAATACTTTTTAAAGAGAGAAAAACTACTGTACTATTTTATATATATTTTTCAAGAGGCTCTGTCATTTATGAACTATGTTCTAACGAATTTCTTTTAAGTCTGAATATTATTTCCTGGCAGCATCTGTTGTTTAATGTACGCATGAATACTGAATGAAATACTGAAAGAGGGTAATAGCTTTTGTTGCTCCATATCCCACAAAATTTGTAATTGAAATTAAAAAAAAAAAAGGACGTGCGTTTATTAGTTGTAAAGAAAATTGCTTATATTTCTGACTAGTATAAAAATGAAAAATGTTAAAATTAAAAATGGCCGGTTAATTTGGTACTTTTCCCGTTTCGCCGGCGAAAATGATAAAATCGCCAAAACTGGTAAACAGGCGCCAAACGGAATATTCCCCCTAATCACCCTTTGTCGCCACATTTTTAAAACAAGACGCCGTTTTTTCACATCAGTAACGCCTTTTTCATGATACATCAAAAATTGATGAAAACCATTGAGAACTAACATTTATTAACATCTTTTTATGTGTATATTGTGTTTCGTCGCTAATAAAGCCTGCTTGGCGAGATTTTCGCCAGCGAAATGGAAAAGTACCGTTCATTTTACTTGTTCATATTTTTATTAGTTTCTCTACTTTTACTAGCTGAATTCTGAAAGAGAAACAATTTGGTACTTAAATATTATCGCAACCTATTGGCGACATTATACGAAACGTAGCACATGGTTGCCAATTCAGCGCGTACGACACATAGGAAATCGGGGTTGGCAACATGGTGAGTTGTTAATATAGTTGGCAACTGTTGCGATAATACGAAAGTAACAACAATTTTTTAATGTTTATTCTGACAAACTGGGAAAGAACTTATATGTATTAATTCTTTTATTTATTTACATTTAACTATCCATTCTTCAACGTGTGAGCGGTAACTATTTTTGTAGCTATAATATATTACAGTGTAAACTATATGACCTGTGCATATGTTATGTTTAGTTATGTAAATAGGCAACGACTCAATTTGCTTAGTGATATTACTTTAGTAAAAATTCTGAAGTTAGAAATACGTGCATCACATAAGATGTATGCTCATGTATAGTAACCCTAATGTTATAGTTAATTTCTATTTTAAATAAACAAAGTGTGTGTATATAAATCCTTGAGGAATATTGTATGCATTGGTGATTAATTTTCTCTTCTTCGGTCATTAATTCTCATGCCTGCTTTCTACAACAGTGTATATCATCTTCCACCTAGTTTTGAAGTCTGTTTAGAAAATTCCTATTGTTTAAATAATATTTGGCGTGAATAATGGCCATTGTGGGCTGTCTACGAAGTGTATTTCCTGAAAACAGTCACACTTAAGCTTAATGATATAAAGGAATCGCCATTTTTGGCGATATAAATGATGCAAGAATAACGAGAGAAAAAAAATGGCATTCTGTAAGCAAATGCTGAGTTTAAATTGAGAGAGGGAGAGAGAAATAAAAAATTATTCTCACATTCTATAAAAGAATCTACGATGCAGGAAAGAGCGAATATTTTAAAAGAACGGATGCAAAATGCATGATGCAGAATTTTTGCTGCATGTTACTACGAAAATAAAAAAAAGAACGAAAAAATGCTGCCATTGCATGTGATCTGTATGGGTCTCGTTGTCTTTATGGTAACGCCGTACGGTCGCTAATTACACTAATTAGGCCTGAGGGTTAATTTTTCATTTTTGCTTTCATTATGCTGGACACGTTACTGCCATTTTTTGTTATATTTATTTCCCTTATCTAAGAGCAACCTATCTTTTCTTTTAGAAAAGTTAATTTCGCAGAAGCTGCTATGTTGTGCATTTATTTTTATTTTTAATTGACCAAAGTTTTGTATTTTCGCTGTTCACTTGCATAATTTGGTAATTTTATAGAAGCTGGTGTGAATGATTTTATGGGAGAATTCCACTCATTCGAAGTAT
>BMAV01018667.1:283857-323310 GCA_019973955.1 Trichonephila inaurata madagascariensis | reverse complement strand
TATTATGCTTCAAAAGTTACGTCATTTAATTAATTTTTCACGAGAAAAGCCATGTCTGGATACTAATATTTGAATAATTGGGAATTCGGAGTTCTAAAATCAATGCTAAGGTTGCACATCAATGCAGAATATCTAATTAGATAAGCTACGTAAGCGTGAAAGCAACATCTTTAAAATTTATAATTTGAAATTTAAACTTCGAGTGAAAATTTTACTGTCTTCAAAAATTTATATTTTATTCTCCAAATGTGTGGTATTATGTCACCAATATACAATGCTTTTTATTGTTGCAGAAAGGAATAGAAAAGACATTTGTTATTACTTTAACACTTTGTTATTACTTATTTACATCCATCTACTGTTTGAGATGATGTTTGTATGAAGAATTAGGATAAAACATTTGTTATTTCAATTTTAGGTTTATATAATTTTGGACTTTTTCTCTGTAATATAAAAACTATAACCATCTTCGACTAGAATCATATTCTGAGAGTTGTATCTATAATCATTCAAAATCTGTCTGTAGTATATTAAGTATGCATTTATTTAATCGAAAATAAATCTATATATATAAAGTAGATATCAAATTTAATATTATAATGAGACAAGATGCTTTTTTTTTCGCTATTTGTTCTTCAGAAAATTGCTTCCATTACTTCCATTAGAGAACAAATGATAAGTTTCGAGAATTATTTGATCGTAGAATTAAAATCTTTGGGAGTTTTGTCGTACTTAACTTTCATAGACACTTTTAATTTTTCTCTAATCGTCCTTTCCGGATGACAAAAATATGTGGTTAATTTTTCATTTTTTTTAAAATTTGTGTGTGTTACTATACTACAGTTTTATTAAATTATTTTAAAGCGAAATTCAATCATTTAAATATTTACATGAGCTTTATTGGATATTTTAGCAAATTTTCGAACGTGTTTCAAGTTATCGTCGCTTGGCGATGATTATTCAAGTCAGAAAATTGTTGTAACGCTCCCCTTTTTCTTTGTTTCAAGTGTTTACACTTACTAGATGTGGTGCACCCTTTGAAGCGAGTGGTTGGCACTACATCCAGCTTTGAACCAATTTACAATTGGTAATAATATTTATAGCTTAGTAAAGTTTGTTTATTAATTTAAGTGGAGATTAATATTTGATCTGAATTGTGTTGTTTCTAATGCCACTTGTCTGACGTAGTCAGATCGAGGCCCACGAAATTCATTATGGCAAGGGGCTGGATGTACACCTGTCGTTGGCTTTGGCATTCAGCACCATACAGGTGACAGTACGATTTACATCGGAGAAATTCCCGAAGGGACGTTAGATGGTGACACCACCGATCTCCACAATTTAGGCATGGAACTGAAGGGGAGGGAAATACTCTCCAGTCCCCTGCACTCGTGATTCAGCCCACAAGACTTTCGGACTCACTGATTTAACAATCACGTTCTCCGTGTGTACTCGGAGGGTATTTGGTGCCATCAGGCATCGAGCCCAGGCCTTCCGGTCTGGAGTCCGATGCTATAACCACTAGGCTACACACGATCTGAATTAATTGACTTATGAAAACTTAGAATTAGAATTAGAACTTACCGAATTAGATTCAAAATACCTTTGTAATAATTAACGCCAGGATTGAATGTAACTTATTTCTCCTTTAAGATAATCTATATTTGAAAATAATTGTAAAAACACCGTCATTTTCCGCATTACTAAAAAAATTCACAATGAGGAGTAACAATAAGTATTATTAATGTATATATTTTCTTAATAAAATGCTCGTTTTAAATAATTTTAAGGTTTCAATTTTCGAAAAAATGTTCTGAAACTTTTACAAGTCAACATTATTTGAGCTTTGATATAAGGAATAAATTGTGAATATTTCTCTTTGAATAGAAAAAGATAGCTTTGATTCATATCTTTCTGAATATATCACAAACTGAGTGTTCGAAATAAAATCTTAATATTCAGCTCCATTAACCAATGTGTAGCGCAATAAACACTTTGGATGAAGTGTCCACAGTGTTCATAACACAATAACAGTAGTCCGTCAAATTTACTGCTGTCGGAAAAAATGAAAAATAATATTAATAAAAGCCAATCTAACAAGATCTATGACTGCTTACGGTCGCTCTTCACAGTCTGATGTATAACGGCAGAAGTTCTCGAAAATTAATTGCCGCCATAAAGAAACTAAGAAACTGGGTTAAAAGAAAATAACAATAGCTAGCGATAATAGTAAAAGAACTTTTCAAAGCCTTCTCGGCTCTAAGAAAAATAATAGTAAGAAAAAGAAAAATCAGGAAAATGGTTTGATGAATTATGACGACTCCAGTTTTCTTAAAAGCGCCAGCGCGAACAAGAAAAGACGCCATTTCTCATGGTACAGAATCTTATCCCGACTTCTTTTTTTATTATTTTCTTTCCTTTGCTTTTTTGTTCGTTCGAAATAAATGGGTAAAAAATAATACCGGTGTTTGTGCCTCCGATGCAAATGAAATTTCGACTATGAATTATGATGATCCACTGTGCCATTTGTATCCAATGAAAACTCCTTTGAGGATTTTAGATTCCTTCTAAAAAAAACTCCTTACAGATTCCCATTGCTTAGTATAAGAAGTTAATATACGTCGTGCGTTTTGTATTCTGTATTCTCTTTCATGAAATATCTCGTTTTTCTCTGGAAATAGAAAAGAGGTATGATAGCTTGGGAAAGGTGATTTTCTTGAAGAAAAGGCAATAACATCAAAGAATGGAATGACATAAGATATATAAAGCAAGGTAATACAAAACTTCCTCTTAAATCATTTATTTAAAACAGGAGCTCGTTAATCATTATGTTTTCCGAATGTAGACTACTGTAAAATTTATGAAAATGCAGACAGAATTGACTTCTTCATGTTTAATGAAACTATACATAAAATCTATTTTTCCATGTTATAGCGTAAGCTATTTGACGTCAACAAACCTAATCATAAATTTTAACCATTCTCCTTATGTTTCTAAATGTTAACATCTTTTACTATATGATTCTCGACTTTCGGAGTAATTTTAAACTCTGTTTTTGATTATGATTTTCAAAAATATGTTAGTTTGTAACGGGTTCTATTCACGCGTCTGACTAATCCTCTAGGAAAAATACTTTTTCTGATGTTATATACTTATAAAACTTTTTTATTTCTAATGGCAGATTATGAGCAGTTATCAATCTACCTAGTACATTCACCGAAAGCAGGTATTTCTTTTTAGTGCGGCGCTATATAGGCGGATACCAATCGTCGTAGATAATTTTGACGCCCAGTTTCCTCCCTAGAGGGAGGCATCTGAGCTCTGACGATGCGAACCTGTACTAGGATTTAACTAGCGACCCCTAGGGATCTTTTACATGCCGTATAATCATACGACATGGCTGCTATCGACTTATAAAACTTCTTTGTGTAAAATAATTGCTATTTATGTTAATGAGGGTTAATATTTAAATTCAAGTGAAGAGAGATGTTGGTGGGTGGATTATTGTTGTCATGCTGAGATTAAAACGTTATTTAATATTGGAATCTTTGTAGTTCAGGGTGAAAGAACAGACAGGCTGATCAGTGACTCGTATTACTGCTGAGGGGCAGCTACACTGATGATTTGTACAAGATTTATTTTCTAGATCAGCGGTTTTTAAATTGTGGTCTGCGGGCCCCTGAGGTTCCCAGAGTCTTTCTACGGGGTCCGCGAAGACCTTCCATTTAATGTTAGGATTTTCCTTTTTTTACAGGCTGATGATTGAAAGATGTGCCACCCTAGACTAGATCTTTAAATTGATAGAAAAACTCTGCTATATATAGAACATGCATTTCGATCAAAATTATGGAGGTGTGTTCAAAATCGCAATGGCTGATCCATAAAGGAGGGGGGCGTGGCAGTCGAAAGTTTTTAAGAACCACTATTATAGATAATTAAATTAGCATTTATTCTTACATGCTTCCCATAGCTTAGATCAAATTTAGATAGTGATTAGAAAGCTTTAATAAAGTATATATATTTAAGGAGCTGTTTCATCCTTTGGTGAACCCTCACACTTCAGTGGGCAAGATTTCGCAACAAGTTGTCTGGAAATAAAGGCGAAAATAGGCGAAAACAGGCAAAAATTATCTACGAAAAATAAATCATAAGTCTCAACAAAACACAAAATATATTCCATACCCAACCATGATACTTTTTTATATTAAATTTGATTTGATTTGAAATTATAAGTACTTTCTATACTGCCTTTGCAGTAATGTTCATTCATTATAGAAATTCATCCTGTACCACATGATTGTTCCTGTACCGTAAACTTTCATCTTACAAAAATCAACAGAATTAATAATAATAGATTAGACATGTAAAAAATAACAGAAATTCTGTACATAAATTTTTAGAATCAATCAAAGTTGAATATGGGATATTGAATGGAGTCTAGTGAACATAATTGATCACATATTTGATCTTCGGGCTCACATGAAAGTTTGATAGCTCTAATTAATGAAAAAGCAATTTCCCTGCTTGGAGTCTTTGCTGCTGAGTTCGAGAAACATTTTAAACCTGGGTTGCAATCAAGAATTCTTTGGATAAAAATAGTATCAAAAATAATGGTTTAACTAAAAGGGCTATGGTATTCCGATGGTTAAATTTGTGGACTGTGTGGTTGGTGCAGCGCAAATGGATCTTTGACACAAATGGTGTGATGCATAAGAGATAGCCAATTTCCCACACACACTACGCTTTTTCTTGGGAATGGATTCTTGCTGATGCCATGTCTCGCGATGGAGCAGAACTCGGAGCCAACAAATTAAGTACATACATCGATTTCGATACGTCGTAGCAGTTGTTCGTAGTTGTTTAAGCATCCAACTTGATTATTTTGAGTTACTTGAGTTTTTGTAGTAAACATAGTAATATGACATATTTTAAAAGACGGGTACAAAGTCGAAAACAAGTGATCAGAAAAGTAAACATACAATTTTAATGTAGAATAGTCACACCTACGCCACTGAGTGGATCACAACACCTTAAAAACATCAGAAGTAGTCCATACTCTGGAAAAGTCTGCCCACCCCTGGACTAACCAGTAATTTAATTTTTTATTGTGTTTTTATCCCAACCGGCGCCTGTTTTTATTATAAAGACTACTAGACATGAAATCTTAAATTCCGGAAGCTTATTTATTAGCAATTACGTCAAAGTATATATGGTCTTCTTTTTAATATAATATCCTTTCTGACAGTAATTTACACAACAGAAGAAATAAAATTCGTATTACACAATAGAAAACTCTACAAAATGAGCAGATTTATTTCTCATCTATCATAATAAAAGTCTTTTTCAATAATACATGAAATAAAACGAATTTAAAAAAAGAATATAGTTCGTTACTGTTTTGTCTCTATCTGAAAGAAATAGAGACTTAAGATGTCATTTCTTTTGTAACATATATAAAAATGATCATGACTTTGCTTCTTTTTTTTTCCTTCAGACTTTTGTCGCAAGTTCTGAAAATATTTTTACTGTACCTATTAAAACAGCATTATTTCAGTTTGATAACACTTTTCAATTTTTTAGTTTTTGTTTTCAAGAATTTTTTTAGAAAAAATATTTATCTTTTCCTAGAGTAGCAATTTTATTGTCATCATCATCTTTTATTATTTTGATTCAAAAATAAAAATATATTGATATCATGTACATTTTTTATTCTTTGATAAACTGATTGAAATGGATTTAAATATCAATATCGGACAACATACGACAAAAAGTAACTATTTATGAAATCATTTTGCATTCAAATGCATTAGGCATGAATTTAAAGGCCTTATAAAATCTGATTTACCAAAACGCTCATTGATCTCCAATATTTCTGCTGCTTAACACCAATGAGGCTGATTCGAGAAAATATTAGTTTTATTGATTAAATATGCATTATTCAAAAATGTTTGTCTGTTGCCTCTTTGATATATACCAGCAGTTGGCAACCTATGACACGCGTGACTCATTTGGCAAGTGTATAATTCTCAGTGGCACTCTGCGCCACTATAAATTTTTCAATTTTTGAGTGGATGGAGTTGATAACTTTGAAATGGAGTTTGTTGGACTAACATGTTTAGAATTATGGAAAGCAACATTTATGGCAGAGTTTCTCAAACTTTCAATATTCGCGACTCAATTTTCATTCATAATTTTCCACGCGCCCCCTCTTACAATAACAATGTATTGTATGCAATAATGATGCATTTAGCCCTAAAACCACAATACAAATTTTAATAAACCGTACAAATTATCAAGATAAGTATTAAATTTGGTGTATGTTTTTGTATATGACAAGCCCATGGAAGTCGCTAGTAATTATTAAATTTGTTCTTAATTTAGCATTGATAAGTTAGTTATCAAATGCATTGTGCAGCACTACTCTGATACATTTATAAGTATATTACAGCAGTGTAAACGTGTATTTCATTTTTTTTATATCGGTATGTTTTTAATTTGCTTCCTTTCAAATTAATATTTTTAAATAACATTTTATTTTTGACTTTTTTTATATGATCGCGTCCCTAACGCAAGGTTATAACGCCTCCCTGGGGGGGGGGGGCGCCCCACAGTTTGAGAAACGCTGGTTTACGAAACTACAAAAAAAATCTGAGAAATAACTAACGATAAATCGACAGCTATTGTAAACTATAAGGTGGCATTGTGTTGGAGAGGTTTAATTGTTTGTAGAGAGAAAATTCATGTACTCTGCTTTACATGCTTTTGTTTCTACATATCTGTGTGAACAAATCTTTTCCGATTTGAAAAATATTTTAAATCCCCGAAGAAGTTGCTTAACAACTGAATGTTCAGAATCCTTTCAAACTGAAAGTCACAAATCTTACCCCTTATATTGCAATATGAAATACAGCAATGCAGAGATAAAGTCCGCATTAAAAATTTTTTTTATTATTTAATTAAATTGAAGGGGATACTTATATTTATGCTATATATTTCTTATTTTAATACATGTGTTTAAAAGAGGTAGATAATAAAAAAATTTATGAATAATTTTAACTTTTTATTTCTGTAGTTATGTTTTATGTTGTATATTTTCATCTTAATAACTTTTAAATAATGCAAAATAATATATAACAAAACTCTAAATCTATATTTTAGCCTTTTATCGCAGTAGTCGAATTGTTTCAAATATTTCCTACAGCGTGGCCCCCTTATTATATTGGTAGGTCGGTTTGACACACTACAGCTGTAAGGTTACCTACCCCTGGTGAATATAATCATCTATGCCCATGAAAGAGATCCGTTAATATTCAACATTTTATTTTAAGTGACTTTATCAACAAATGTCTAATTTACGTATAAGTTCAGAATTTTTTATTTATTTATTTTGTCTTGATTAAATGGTTACGAGTATTATGTTCTCAATAATAATAACATATTTTATGAATTAAAAGAAGAGTATTAAATTTATTTTTACGAAATTTTAACATTGATAAAGCATGCGTTTTGGTACTTTATTAATTAATGGTATTCATGTGTGTGTGTAATGCAAACATATTGTTTCAGTGTAGAATTTTATGTGTCATTTTTAAAGTTTAATAATATTTCGAAAAACTGCTTAATTTTAAAGATTTTACTCTCCTAATGTTAAAAAATAGGAAGCATTTTCACAAAATCTATTACAAATAGAAAAATACTAAATATTAATACTTTGTTTCGGCTTCCTTTATATATTGAGTTCATGTTATTTATTACATTATTTGTTTATAGTTGAATTAACTATCTTTTTCCTGCATAAATGTTTCTTTTTCTACATTTCTTATTTTTTAAAAGAAGTGTATTGATAATTAAAGTACGACATATAGTAAACCTTTCATTACAATTCAAGTTTTTAAATTGCACTTTTTTAATCATTTGTGTATATTTTCGAACAAAAATTAAATATGAATGCATTAGAAAAACTGAATAGTGCTCTTGGAATTCGAATATGTTAAAAGAGAATTTAAGTTAACATAATTAGTACATCACAGTTACAGATGTTTTTTAGATCTTTAGAAATGAATTAATTGGTTCTTTTTCATATTTTGCATTAATAAATTATTCTCCTTTTATAAAGTCTCCTTTTTAATTTAAATATTATTTTCTTTGCTTTCAATTATAAGTTTGCTTCAACGTGAAGAAATTTTCTCTTTTTTTACTTCATCATCAAAAGGCTCAAATTCTAAAATAAACTTGTTCCTATAAGTTTACGCTTAAGTTATTTATTGAAAATTCTATACTATATGATAGAATAAATAATCTGAATAATTTAGATAATCGTTGTAATTTAAAATATATATACTTCGAATGAAGAGTTATGTATATTAACATTTGCGAACACAAAGGAATGTTTAATTTCATTCATTCGTAAATTTAGCCTGTCAAGGATTATGCAAACAAATAAATAAAGCTTGTTTATCTATTTTTTCCTCAAAATCTACTGTCGATTTCTTTTAATGTCATTTATTCAGTTTTTATTTTATTTTGTAATGGAATCTATTATTGTGTATAATGGCTAAATTATTCCATAGTTAAAAAACTTTTTTCTCGTGATGTTTTTTGGTGATAAACATTTTTCCATTTAATTAAATTTTTTGATGATTTATTATTATTATTATTTGAAATAACACAAAGGATGGAGGAAGATCAGCTTCAAATCAAATTAAAATATTGCTATTTTTTTTACACTGAATTTGAAAAGGCTCATTTTAAGTATCAATTATAAATCCATTATCAAACTAAATTGTTGAATTTATTTCAGAATAAAATGAAATCTCCATATAAAACGGTTTTATTAATTTGCAAGAATGAAAACATTTATAATAGTTTGCTATGGAATAATAATATCTTATTAATTTGAGTTCAATGGTGAAAATTAATTCTGTTTTCTGGTTTCAAAATTGAGAAATAAAAACAAGGAAAAAATTTCCACAATTTTTATAAATTTGTTGTAATTTATTATACATTATTTATTAAATATTATTCATTCATAATTTATTTAAAAATTTAAAATTTTGTTGAAATGAGCTTCTGGTATCTTTCAATGAATTGAACATTATTTCTTGATTATGAGCTCATGTGCTCATCAAGTTAAATAATTTAATTTTTATAGATTTTCCAGTTTTTAAAATATTTTTAAAAATAGGTATTCAGTTGATATTTAAAATTAATAACAAGCAGAACTGCAAATCTAGGGGTTTTTTTTCTGAACAGTTTTGTAAAAATTTTCTGCAGATAGCTTCAAATGTGAAAAAAAGTCAATGATATTTTTTTTCCTTTAAACAAGTTTTAAATAACTTTATATTCTGTTTAAAAATTTTGATTCCAAAATAGTTTTATGTAATTTTAATTTAACTATAAATGGAAATTTTATATTTTATATTTTTGATGGCTTTAAATGAATTTCTACAGTCTTAAAAAAAAAGATGTTTCAAAAAGTGTGCCATTGAAGTGTTCTTTTTAATTATCTAAGAATTTATAGATATCACTGTTTTGTTTAGATGTGATTCCTTTATGAAAGTATAGAGCATTTGTTAATAAATTAATCTTAATTCAAAAAATGTTGGCGAAATTTTAAATAAATTTCAATGTATTTAAGTCTCTTATTTTCTCAAAATTGGATGTTTTTAAAAATTTTATAGGCTTTCAAAATATTTAATATATTAATATATATATATATATATATATATTTAATATATTTAAATTCAATTGATTCCAGAAACTTATTTAAAATCATTGAAATCTTTTAATTGCATAGTTCTTTCATTAAAATTTTTAATATTATTTTTATTTATTTATTTTTGTCCCTCGTCGAAATTTTTCTCATATTTTTCCCCTCAAATTTTTCATTTTTTATATTACATTTTATTGCGATTTATGCTTTCATAAATCATTGAACATTTTTTTAATTTAAATTATTTGCCCTGTGCAATGGTAAGTATCCTATGTTCTACACATTTTTCTTGATTTTCAGAACAGTACTTGCTTCCATAAGTTTTGCGATATACTCTGTCTCTTATAAGGAGCTTAAAAACAATTTTCCAATAAGTAGAACAATAATTAATTTTTAGTAATTACGAACTCAACTACTTTTCAAAGTTTTATTTCTTTATATGCCAAAGATTTGCTCATAATTATTTATAATGATATTGAATTATACTGAAGTTTCTTAATAAACTACTTCTTTTTGAACGAGATTTTAAGATGGGAGTTCGTCTTCAAAGAGTTCTACTCCAACCAATGACATATAAAAGTCACCCGTGTTAAGAAAGAAGAAAAAAAAAATAATAGAAATACAAATGCTCGTCTCCTTAGGACTCAAATTTGAATTTCAACAGTTCTCAGGAGAAGTGCTGTAATGATGTTTGGAATGCATTCCTCGAGAAATATTCTTCACATACGGTTTCCTTCTTCTGCCATAACCACGGAAATAAAAACAGGTGGAAGACGTCGAAGGAAGGACTTGGCGAAGGAAGTAATAATCCTTCTATTCATATCATTTTTCGTGGAGTGTCAGGAGAATCCATAAAAAAAAAAAAGGACTTCGATGAAAACTGTGAAGGCGAAGTGGATAAAAAAAAGAAAAATTTAATCCGTCATAGATTGTGAAATGTCGAAAGGTTTCGTCAGGACAAATATTATTGCTTCCTTTGTAGCAAAGTTGGATATTTGGTTAGAAAAAAAAAATTGCAAGTAACAATCGCCTTTTATTACTGGTGAATACAGCACTGGAGTAAAGTCATTACATATTGGTAAAAGATGTCATCCTTTCCTATTCGTATGAAGACGTCGAACATACAAATATGTCAGATGTAGTCTTCTGACTTTTCTACTCCAACTCCAAATATAAATCTATTCTTTTTGGGAAAAAATGCACTAAAAATGCTTTTATTTCCTTTCATTTTTTTCGGTTTGCCATATATATTTGAAGTTTTCTACTGGAGGGAATAAGATGAATGTAAAAAGAATCGACTTTCTGTATTCCGTGCTCATATTTGTGAGAAAAAAAATGGCAACTGTGAATTTTGTGTAAAAACATTCCGTTAAGCTTTTAATACTTTTTGCTTTCTTCAAGTAAATCTCGGAGTTGGAAGTGGTCGCGGAAATTGAGCAGAATTGAAAAGAAAAAGAAATGCTTTTTAGAACTTCGATTTGAGTATATTTTTCGTTCACGTTTTCTCATTTTGCTGTCACATGAAAAGTTACTGAAATAATTCTTGGAGATTTAGGAGAGAATGACTTTTTTTTTCAATAGCTTTCCGTGTCTCTCGCTTCAAATAAAGCGCTGTTGTGTTCTTTTGAAATTCATTTTCCGAATTTTGATTTCCTGTCTGTGCCAACCAAATTGCATCTACAATCGGAGCTATGAATACATAAATTTACTTACCGCAAGAGAATTCTTGAATGAATTAAGAAAAACAGAGCTATGACTATTTTTAAATGAATTTTTTATAGTACAAAAAAAATCATTTCAGATGTTGTTAGGATAATGTGTTGTTGAAAACTCTAAGATCAAATATATTACAAAATGGAACAATACTTCATTATTTAAAGCTGTATGTATGGAATAAAATTTCAATACTTTAAAAGAAATTTGTATGTTTTGGAAGAAATTTCCTAATTTATCTATCAGTAATAATTTAAAAGGCACTGTGGTTATCAGTGTCTAAAGTTATTAGCCTCGTAATCGTTAAAGTTTTAAAATTTCGGGTATTTAGATTCCAAAAAAGATTAATCCCGCGTAATAATAGATGTTTTATGTTAACTGTTATTATGTCTCGTAAATCCTCCCTTGAAAATTCAATGATTAAGATACCATCTATAATTTCATCGTTTGACTATGATTCAAAAATAAAATGACCTCTACCCATAATTCCTGTAGATTCGTAAGCACTCTAATAGATTAGTTAAAAAATAAATGATGTTTTGTTAATTTAGAGCACATTCATTTTCAATATTATTTTTTTCAAAAACCATACAAATGATCAAAATTCAGTTAAATTGGCTAAAATGTGTTATGGCCGCGGTAACCTAGTGGTCAAGATAAGGGACTTGCGGCCGGCGTGTCATGAGTTCGAGCCTACTACCGCTGAAGATCTGCCGTGCAAAAGGGGCTGATGCTGCTTAATATGCCAAGGATCAAACGTCCTCCTGTTGCATGGAGTGGAAGTTAAGAGAGGGGTGCCGGGTTCCTTGACAATGGTTCATAATTATACAAAATCCGTCGCCAAAAGCCCTGAAGTAGCTCAATAGTGCGACATTAATATTCACTCATTGACTTTAATGTGTTAATTTTATTTTGATAAGAACAGCAACATATATGAATCTGAAAATACTTTCTTTCATGCATATACCTACAAATAATTAGAAATATTGCTTCTGAAAAATTAAGGTATAAGTTATCTGCTGTAAGATTATTCAATATACTTTCTTTTCTTCTACACGTTTTTTCGAAGAATATATTTATCGTGAAAAAAAAAAGATATATATTCGTTAAAAAGCATTAGTGTTTGTTATAGTTAAATATATTGCTCCACGTAATTATTCTCTCTCTCTCTCTCTCACTTATACAACAAAGTTATAATATTGTTAAATCATTTTAATTTTTGAAAATTGTAAAAATATAATTTTGCTAAAATATTCTTCAGTTTTACTAAAATAATACTGATTATTTGATTTTACATCCCCTTGAAAATTGATAAAAAGAATTATGTGTAAATTTTATTTATATGATTGCGAGCTCGTGACTGGTGTTGTATCTGTCGAGTTGTGTATTCGAATCCTACTGCCACTAAAGACCACCATGCATTGGAGCTGATGCTTGTTAAATATGTGAAGACGCGAAGTCTTCACGTTAGTGTGATATGGAAGTATGGAGGAATAAATTTCAGTTCAGGTGCCGTCATCGCCACTTTAACATTGCGTCACCTCATGTTGCTGTAGTGACGTCAATATACAATCAATCATTCCCGATGTAAAATGCCCTTTGACTTACTGGTGTAACGTACACCCCCTCACTCCTTTCGTGAGAGACAGGATTATAGGGGCCTAAAGCCTGTTCTTCTAAGCCCAAGTACTCAGGGACGTCTTAAGGCATGGGCCAACTGGACTTGGGCCTCGTCCTAGCCGGAGGCCTCATTTCGTTCTCTGCTCTGTCTTAATAAGATCCGGATAGTTTTAATAATCAAATATTATTCCCACACATATTCTCCGAAAAAGAAGGAATTTCCAACTGCATGTCAACCAGCAAAAGTGGTAAGACTGTATTTTTATCTGATGGTTGTTGTCTATGTCTAACCCTAGGTCTAATACCATAAACAATCATTCAACTCATTTTGTCGAAATGTGGTTATCGGTCATGTCGGTTTGTGCCTAGGTTTTGAGATCGTGAGTCGTGCACATTTATTTGCTTAAAACTATTGTTTGAACGAATATTTGACAATAAATAATTTATATTGTCTACTTTTGCATCGGGGCCCAGGGCCTCAAAAACTCTTGAGACTCCTCTGGGCCCAGGACCTCAAAATATCTTAAGACGTCCCTGCAAGTTCCTCCCCTTTTTAGGATCCGATTTTGGGCCCAAGACCTGACTTTGTAGAGGGTCTCTTTACATTATCAGTTACGCCACTGCTTTGACTGTTACATTCTCATAAATGAAACGTGATTATTAATATTTAATTATTCATTTGTGGCTATTTTGTTTCAATATTCGTTTTATTTCAAAATAACCACAAGCTTAAGCCGATTTTTTTTTTTAATTTTTTTTTTTTTTTACTTATTTTAAAACAGATTGATGCAATTTCGTAAAGTACATTCCGCGTTATTTTTTGCCACATATACACAAATACAACATTCCGAACTGTGTGTTGTAGCTCGACGAGGCGAAAAATTGCTTCATTTGAATCTCAGAGAGAGAGATTCCTCCCTTCTTTTTTTTACTTATTTTCCCTTAAATCTTAATTTGTTCTTTGGTTTTGTGGGAGAAAGAAAACACTATAAAGAACAAACTTCTTATTCTTCATCCGCTTTTAAAATATTTAGTCTTCCCAATTTATAAAAGTAGGAACAGTCGTCTTCAATGCGTAATTACTCTGGTAAGTCTAGTTCCCTCCTTTTTTTTCTTTACTTGTTCTTTTCATTCCAGATCTTTTTGTTTCATTTTTCCCTTTTAGAATAAGTTCAACTGATCTTTTTTTGTGACTCTAATATCCAACCCAATGAGCAGGAAAATACTAGTTTCTTAAAGACGTCGCGAAGGAAAAAGGTAAGGATAAAATAAACCGACCGTTTCTTCGAAGCAGAAATGAAAAATGGCAAATTTTGTTGACAGTAGCGAAGACAAATATTTGGAAGACAAACCAAAGACAGTGATAATACGCTATCTATGGATTCGCTCCTCAACATAGTATAATAATAACAATAGATATACGCTGACCTTAAGTTTGAAGGAAATAGTATATATTCTTCAATATTTGTGCTTTTCAAAAGGTTAAAGTCCTACAATTTACTTTAACTTCGACACTTCAACTAATGGTAGTTCAGGTACTATCACAGATAAAGTATTGAACGCAAAGTGGATATTTTCTCTTTTAATGGTTAATACTTGAAAGATACACACTCTTAGAAAACTATAACTAGTCGAAAGAGGATCTTATTGAAATATTGAAGATTTTTTTTCTAGCTATTTTTGTGGACATTTCTGCTATTGAAATTTTATTACACAATATTTTATTTTCTAAAGAACTGTTTACGGTGAGTATTTTTCAAAGAAAATAAACTATTTATTTATGTTTTGTTCGAAACGTAATACGATATTTAAAATAAACTATTTTAGGATAAAGCATGGGATGTAAATGAACTATTTATTTTTATTTATATCGTAGTAAAATATTTAACTTTGTAGTGTATTTCTTAAGAATGTTTTCTTTACAAATATAATAAAAAGGTTTTTCGGAATTTGTTATTATAAGAAATTTAAAAGTATTGCTACTACATGAGGTTGAAAAGTTGCTAATTGTAAGATTTGCTACTCCGGGGATCCGTGGAAGTAATAATAGTGTTAGAAGTAAGAAAGAAGTTAAGAGTGTTAGAGAAAAGTAAATAAATATTGTTATGAATTTTGTGTAAAATAGTATAAATAATCTGTATTTGGATGTGTAATTCATTTATATTACTCTGTTATATTTATTTTATGTTAAAATTATAATATTCGCAAGGAACGCCGTGAATTACGTTATCATTGCGATTCAATGGGAACTTGGCGAAATCTTGGAGCTAGAGCCAAATTGGCGACTTGACGACATTTACGATCATTTTGGCGACCATTTTTGACAAGTTCGGGACTCTCGGGATTCTTCTGGAAATTTGTGGAGGAACCCACTAATTTCAAGACCTATGACGCAAGCGGATCTTTCTCAAAAGATCCGCGAAGCCTATAAATAGAGAGATGCTCGTCGAAAATGATTTAGTATGGTTTTGACCAGTGATTAGTCAGTATTGTTTTGACTATCGATCAGTAGTCATTCTTTGACCGTTAAAGCGATTAGCTCGGCTGTTGAGTAGGATGAATGGTGCTTGTGAATAATCTTTTACATATGTATATTTTAGACACTGATAATTATGTCTGAGCGTTGTTGAAGGTGTGAAGGCCTTCTGATATTTATTCTGCGAATTTCGCTGCTGAATCCTGTATTTCAAGGATTGATTTTCGACAATAAATTCTCATCGATCTTAAAGAACTGCCTTGTTCTTTACGACTGATTTGCATAAAATCCTCGAACCCCGAATCTACGTAACAATATGGAATGACGAAAATTTAAATGATAATTGTTCACAGTTCCATCGTTGTAGTGAACTTTAAAACTTCCCTTTTTGTAATAATACATCATTATTTCTTAATTAACTGAATATGATTTTTTTTAAATCTTAAGAAATTCTATTTACTTTATAAAAATTCTGATGATATAATTATTTTACTTAAGTCTGAATCTCTACTAGCCATATCTAAATTATTTTGGCAAAAAGTTATTTCGCTATATATATATTTAAATTTTTATTACTATCTTTATTATTGAAGCAATCAATTTTTCATTCAAATATTCTTTTCAGTTCCCTTACTATCCCTCTAAGTTTAATTTTAAAAATTAATTTAAATCCTGTATATTGTACTTAGAGAACCAGTTAGAAAACTAGTATACAGAAAAATAAATTTAAATGTTATTATAAAATTACATTTAATAAAGCAGAATATATATATATATATATATAATTTAAACGCTCAATAAATGTAATCTTTCAGTGTTGAGTTTTAGTGATATATAAGCAAAATGTTTTCATTGTACAAGAATTTTTCATAAAAGGTGAATGTTATGAAAATATGTCATTCTCTTTTCTATTGTTTGCCAAAATTTGTATTTATATAATTTTTTATTGTAGTAATATTTTTAAAACAATTTCTTAAACATATTCTATATAATTCAGGTTATACTAAATACATTTTCATTTATACGCTTTTTTGAAATCACGTTTCTGAACACAGTTGCACACCTTAAGGTATCCGACTACGTTCAGAATTGTAATTTTACAAAAGCGTACAAATGAATATTTTTTTTTGAATATTTAGTGTTTTTTCGATCAGAATACACGTATAAAATTGTTTTAAGAATATTATTACAGTAAAAAATTATTTAAATGCAATGTTTTGGCAAAAAATGAACTTAGAGTTATTTATTTTCAAAATGTTCTCCCTTTTTGAAAAATGCCTCTATATTAATAATAGTTTGTTTGTATATAGCTAAGACTTCTCCAGAGAGTCTGAACTAGGATTTTATAAAAATTCACATTATTTCCAGAGTTACAACCAATCGAAATAATTATCGGTGTTTTTTGTTAAAACTTATCCACTCTGATGTATTAAAATCTGAATAAATCCACTTCTAAGTTAAATATTTCAAACATTCTAGTCCAGACTCTGTACAGAGGTCTGAGCAATACATAGGCAAAATATCAGTATTAAAGCATTTTCCATAAAAGGAGAATATTTTGGAAAATAAATAATTCTTTCATTTTTTGCCAAAATATTGTATTTAATTAACTTTTTATTGTAATAATAATTCTTAAAACAATTTCATACTTGTATTCTAATCAAAGTGACACTAAGTATTAAAAAAAATATTAGTTTTTACGCTTTTGCAAAATCACGGTTCCGAACGTAGTCGGATACCTTTAGGAAGTAAAATCATTTCACTCGAAAAGGGAAAAATAGTAAGCAACTGAATTATTTCGCTTCTCTTCTCCAGGAAAGTCTGATTATCGTAAACACAATTTATTTTTTCATTTCAAATGGACTTTGTCACAACCTTTCTGACTCCGGAACGCAAATTCGTTGTTTTGAAATTCAGTGGAATGTATCTCGCGATAAGAGAAAGAATAAGAAATATTCAAGTACGCATGGAGAAGTCTGGAGCGAGGAAAAGCCATGGAAGTGTACCTAATATCCATTTCGATTCCAGGCCCTATCCCTAGAAATGAAATGCGCGAGAGATTTCATCAGCCTATGTTTTATTTAAAAGAACAGCTAGACCCTTCGGAACAAAATGGCAAGGTACGAAAATTGTCGTCCTTCTCTGCACCTTTTTGCTTGAATACAAATGCGGACGTAGCAAAATACTGAAGAGAGAGAGGTGAATGAAAGAAGAAAAAAAGAAACAATTTCGCAAACAGTGTATTATTTTGGAAGGCTAAAACGTCTCAAACAGAAATCCCCCTTCCTCAAACATCTTTAGGCGGAAACTCTTTGAATCGGGTGCAAAATGTATTCCTGAATAGCTTTTCTTGTCTATTTCCTGAAAAAAGGACTTGGTCGGCGTTATTTATTTTTTAAATAAAAAATACGGAAAAAATATTTTTTGCTGTTGTTGTTTTTCTTTCTTATATCTTTTCTTTCTTTCGTGACTCTCGAGTTCTCGATTTGAAAAGGTTTAGGGAGTTTGCTATGGTTTGAACTCCAACAATTTCATCAGCCTCTGAATTAAGCCGGTTTTTTTTAGGATTTCAAAGGATTATGTCCTCTCTTGTGATTTTTCTGAGTGGAAACGATGTATAGGGCTGCGATCTTGATTGCTGTAATGTTTTTTTTTCTTTTAAAGGAGGGATTCTTATAAACGGTTTTGTGCTTTAAGACGTTCTGGGTTTTCATCAAATTGTTCTGTATTCTCAGGAACAGTTTAAGCGATGCCCATAAGAATATTAGTAAGTCCTTGTGTTTTAACCATTTTTACGACTGATAGAAGCCTTTCCCCTATTTGAGAATTCATTATTTATAATTTTATCTGCAATTTTCATACCAAATGTCAAAAAAAATGCATGCCGAACGATATTACGTGAGCTGGAACGTTTGGGGAAAAAAATGATAAATCATTTGACGTCAAAGTGCGAGTTATTCAATTCCTACTATTAGCTCACACTCTCTATATTTTTATTTATTTATTTTTATCTTGGTGGAATTTTCAATCGTTAATAAAATACATTTAAAACCGCTAAAATTTTATATATGTACGTGATTGTTTTGGATGTTAATACAATAATTTAATTATAATCAATACAAATTTATTGATTAAAACTAATTATTTAAAGAATTACAAATACAGCCTCGTTAGCATCATTTTGGCCGACTTGTGTCAAAAGAAAGGTTTTTTTCTCACGTTTTAAAGCATTCAGTTGAACTGAAATTTTAAATACACGATTGTTTTGGATGACAATACGATACTTTAAGTGGTAATTAATTTTTATTAATTATTTTTAATGTTGTGATTCTGTCATATGTATATACATATTTATATTAATTGTAACTATTTAATAAAAAGTAGCTAAAATAAAAATTTTCTTTGTTGATCTAAGTATAGGAAATGAATTAAAAAATTTTTTATATATATTACTTGTTTTCTGATATTATTTCTGTCTATTGTGTAGTGAGTAATATTTTACTGCGTTTTTTCATAGATTTTATGTTATTCGGTAAGTATGATTTTGTACAATAAAAAAGAACATTTGAACAATCGAAAACAAATGCCTGATAAAACTATACAGTGATTAAAATTGAATTGACACATTGGTCCAAAAAACTACTTTTGAAATGGCGTAAACACAGAGGCATAACGGAGAATATTAAGGTCTCCCTGAAAAGTTAAGTTTTGGGCCCCAAGCCTGATTTTACAAGGATTGCAAAAGTATAACACCAGGCTTTGGGCCCCCCGCGATTTGAAGGTTTCGGGGGTGTACGGTGTGCCACTACGTACACAGGCTACTTTTATGGGAGTGGTTTACATTTTAAAAAGCACGTAGATGAAAGCGAGAAGGATGCGAAATATTTATGATGAAAATTAAAAATCTCTTGGCTTACGCAAGGGATTTGAACCCTCAAACCCCACCCTTGTGTACTTCATTGTGTGTACATTAAGTTCAAAATGTTCTTACAAACTCCGTTAGAGTTAAAAATATTAAATCACAGCTTCTCTATTCTTCACTATCTTTTATATTTCAGTACCATTACAGATCTATACGAATGACTTAAAATATTTTTATCTTCCCGACTTTATATCTATTACTATAATTAGCATCAATCAAAATTTTAATTGATTTCTCTTTTTAAGCAAATTATATTTAATCCATGTCATTCTCCGCATTGAAGAAAATCTGCTTTCTAGCATCACGTCGTCCCCCCAACCTCATACTTCCTTCAAGCCTTATAATTATCAAACGACCTCGTTTCGTTCGAGTGGATAAAAAAATTAAAAATATCTTGTGTTCATAATGAACCTCCATTCTTTAATAAAGGCCTAATATTAAAGATAAACGCATATCTTAAGGCCACTAAAGCTGGCTGCTCATTATCCATTAAAGTATGCCAAGAAAATGAAGAGAGGGAAGGATAAGACTTTACCCCTAGATACAAACCCATAATTTTTTAAATTTTTCTCCCTTTTCCCGTCTTATCTCACGCGCCAAAACTAAATTACGCCCCAATCTCTCATTATCGCGATGCTCCTTCTTGAAAAGTGGGTGTTTATGGAAAGAAGATGATTCGTCTTTGTTTACGTCTTGCGGTTTTCTCTTATTTATGCAAACTGCTTTCGAAGATTTTCCCCTATTCAAACAACGGTTGGGATCGTCTTCATTTGAATTTGCTTCGGAATTGTCTTTGTTTGCTGTATGCATGCTAAATTGTGGATTGATTCTCGGCGTTTCTTATACATTATCGCATATTGGCAGAATCGTTGCTGGAGGTTTGGTTTAAATGGATTATTCTCAGACTGGTGATTTCCAATTCGTATTTCTGAAAGAATTCGCAGAGTATAAGTCAATACTTTTGTGAATGTCTGTGATAATTTAGAAATATTTATATTTGTTTTAATTAATTTGGTTCTGTAGGGCTCTCTAGATTATTGACTCTAATTTCGTTGCTTCGAAAATAATCACGTGATGACAATATATTAGCTGGTTCTTAACGCTTCAAAATTTAGCACATGCCACTTCCTAAATTAATTAAGTCATCTGAGTTCCAGTTATTCCAGAGGGGAATCAATTTTAAATATAAAACACAATATTTTATTCTTGAAGCCCGCGCTTTTACTGCCAGACAATCCCAGTCACTTGAAGTTTTTTCATAAATATATTTTAATCCAATTATGAACAGCTTTAACTATTTCTAACCTCTTTAAAACAATTTTCACTAATAGGGCAACTCCTCCTCTAATAGGGCAATAATAAGTTGATGCGCCCTAAATCCCTTTTGCATTTAGTTAAACAGTCTACAGTAGTTCTACAGTCGCTATATGTGAATCACAATCTTTGCTATCTCGATACATCTTCATTGCTCTGTAATTGATTTTATCTATTAAGCTGAAACTTAGGAGATTCAAAAACATTTTAAAATTTCAATATCTTTTTGAATAAAACCGTTAACGTCAATACAGAATTTAATAAATTTTAATGTAAATAAATATATATTTAAATATCTATAATAGTTCTCATTACTTTAATCTTGAGCATGTTTTTAATTTGTAATGGTCCTGGCCTTTTGGAATCGCACATAAATAATAGCTAGCTAATCGCCTAACGGGAATATTTGAACGATATCTTTCCACTAATATACAAGCTCCGTCCACGGAGATCATGTAAACTGTACTTTCATTTGCCGCTTTGTATAAATACCAAGATTCTGGAATATAAGTATAACTTTTAAAGATATTTTTTGCCTGTTTAGGACCTAAAAATTCACAGAAAACGAACTGAAAAAAAAAATTGATGAATCTATCGCATTAATAAGTTAAAGCATCATACATGGATATGTATAATAGTTTTTATGCGTCCACTAATAATATTTTCGCGTTGTTTTCATCTTTCTTTTTTAGTGCACAAACATTTAAAGTCACACAAGCGTTTCAAATCTTCATAAATTTATGTAAATGCATGGTGTTTTAATTTATTTCAGTTATTTAAAATATTTTATAAAGCTAACTAGAATTTGTTAAAATAAATTTTTGTTCCATTTTAATTTTTGCTCCAATAATGTATTCCATTTATTAAAAAGCCGTACTATTAAAAATAATACATAATCTCTTTGAAAACAAGCTTTTGTTTCTTTTAACATTTTAATCTTTGAAATTTTAGATAAACAATGCATTAGATTTCCTTTATATGTTTTTTTTTCTATCATTTCTTGTTGTTAATGTTCATATTTAAAGCGGAGACAAATTTAGGGTAATGCATTACTCGATTTTTTTCATTTCAAATAATCACAAATAACATTTGGTAATACACAAATCTTTTAACTTCCCAACATTCCATTAATTCACTAATAACATTTTAAGGATTTAATTAATACATTTTCTTAGAATGTTATTTAATTTCCTAGAATAGGAAAAAAAATATATATATATATTATTTATGAAATAGCAAAATTTTTTTAGTTCGTCCTTGTTTTGAGCCAATCAAAAATATGACTTTCTATCTTAAGCAATAAATAATAATATTACTTTAATTGTTAATTATTTAAAGCAAAGACAAATACAAAGTTCAAATTATTTAGTTGTTATCGATGGCAATGGTTGTACAGGATATCTACAAATAAGTAAACAGAGACATATAATTAATTAATAAATGCATTTTTGATTATGTAGCTATAACAGAGCTTCATTATTAAAAACAAATAATATATAAAAAAAATTTTTAGTCAATTCCTACTTAGATCAACAAAGAAAAATTTTATTTTAGCTACTTTTTATTAAATGGTTACAATTAGTATATATATGTATATACATATGACAGAATCACAACATTAAGTGGTAATTAATTTTTATTAATTATCATTAAAGTATTGTATTGTTATCCAAAACAATCGTGTACATGAAATTTCAGTTCGACTGAATGCTTTAAAACGTGAGAAAAAAACTTTTTCAAGTTTTGACACAAGTCGCCAAAAGGTTCGCTATGTCGCCAAAAATGATGCCAACGTGGCTGTATTTGTAATTATTTAAATAATTAGTTTTAACCAATTAATTTTCATTAATTATAATTAAATTACTGTATTGTCATCCAAAATAATCATGTACATAAAATTTCAGCTCAATTGAACTTTTTAAAATGTATTACATTAACGATTGAAAATTCCTCGAAGATAAATAAATAAATATATAAGAGAGTGTGAGCTAATAGTAGGAATTGAAAAAATATTAATATTTATGTGATCCTGCCAACTTTTTAATAAATATCAATATTCAAATAGATAAATAATGAATTATGTTGTTTTTCCCCCGCTCAATGAGGGGTGTAAATTTGTCTTTACGATTTTACATGCTTTCAACTAATCTTTTAAAAACAATAAATTTGTTAACTGAGATAATATTTGCAATTAAAGGATTGAAAAAACAGATTTTTCTTAAAAACCATACATATTTTTATACTTCATTTATTTTTATCTTCAACAAAAAAATATATATATATAATTCAAGTTTCAGAAATTAACGTAAACTTTTGAAATATTTGACACGTACAGCACATCTTTTTTTAAATAGAACCATCTTTATATTGTTGGAGAAACTTAACTATGCATATGTCTTAAACATAAAATATCTCGGAAACAAAACAGAAGCTTTAAAAAATAAGTACCGTATTTATTCCAATCTGAACTTAACCCCAAATTCTCAAAAAAAAATTTGTGAAAAATAAAAATATCGTAAGAAAGTTTTATAGATAACCAATATTTACGAAATAAAAAAAAAAACTCGAATGATGACTAATTAGAAGTGAATAATTATTTTATTTTACCAATATTAAAAACTTTTAAATACAAACATACACTTGTTATTGCTCTAACCGTCACTATTATGCTCAATTTCCATCTTCGATTCGAAGCCGCACCAGATTTTCAATAGCATTAACATTGGAAAAAAAGTACGGTTTAGATTCGAATAAATACGGTATAACAATTAGAAAAGTGCAGTGTAATAACCTACTATTGATAGTTCTTTAATGCAATGACAACATTCTTGTAATAACCTCTTTAGCCATTTTAATAATTAATGGAATTTAAAGTTTTTTTCTTTCTCATAAAAATATAATCGTTTAAGAGTGTATAGAATATATAATGTATGCCTTCGGATTAAATAAAAAGAATATTTGGTTATTCCATTCCATTGGGGTCAATATGCAAATTAACCATTGACAATGTTCCATCAAAAGGAAAAAAGTACCCTTTCATGGCCGGAGAAATAAAATGTTATTGTTCTAAGCACGTACAACCACTGAACAAAACCAAGACACAAAGCTGCGGCAGATATATATATTGGATTGATCACTATGAAAAGAAGGAGGAGGTTTTTGCAGAAATGTCGATATCCAATTCTTCTCTGACAAAAAAAGGAGGCCTCTCATAACGGTCGGATATACCATCTGCAGTAGATGAGTTTTCCGGAATGGTGGAACACTCGGTTGGGGTCGATAATTATCGAGATCTCCAAGCATGAAATTTTTTTCTCTTCTGTGCCATTTTTGGGGGGCCAATAATCTTTTTTTCAGCCGGGTGGTAAGGGACAGATAAAAATAAACAAATAAATAAATAAGTAATAGTAATGGGCAACTTGTTTCATCTGATGAAAACAAAGCCAGTCGATAAATCTTTTTTCCTCTTTCTGTCTCTTAAACTAGCCTAAATGATTAGGCATGCTCAAATATTTTTTTTTTTGCAGTGGTATGCTTTCATTGATTTTGTCATCAGGACAGACATTCAATTCAAAATGCTCCGTGCATGTCGTAGTACGTTAAACTCGTTAAAATGGAATTTAGAGGAGATAGAGAGGCAAAAAGAAAGGACAAAGTGGCTGGTAAGGTACTTGGGGAGAAGGGACCCAGGAAGAGACTAAGCGCTTGATGACCATTGATGTTTCTTTTCGCCAAATGAAGTCATTTAAGAAGTATGTTATACAGCACAGACGATGGGAAGGGGGTAGTTAAGGTACAAATTCGAGACGAGACGAAAGCGTTTTTTGCAGAATCAAATTATGCGACTCGAAATCGATATAATGGGTTTCATGGCTTTTGGTTTGTGTCAAGAAGTATTTTTTAAGGAAGTGAATACTGTTTACTAAGGTTACTGTGCTGTTATTGCATACATTGATTTTTGTTAAACCGTTTATGGTAGATAGGTTTATAAAAAGTATTTTGTATTGATGGCAAAATATTTATTGAGTTAAAGTTTTAGAAACGTTGTAACAATTCTAATGTGCTTTCCATGAGGTCTTTCCTCTTTAACATGGGTGTTTTTCCATTCAACCGAATTGACAGTTTGAGCTAGATCTATTCCATTCCGAAAATGAACATCACTACTAAATAGCGTATAAATAATCAGTGAGATAGAAAATAGACAATTCAGAAACTCACGCTAGTAATATCTTGAATTAGAGTCCTGAATTGTAGTCACTATTAGAAAATATTGAAGGATTTATCTTGGTGGAATTTTCAATCGTTAATAAAATACATTTTAAAGCGCTGAATTGAGCTGAAATTTTATATACAAGATAATTTTGGATGACATTACAATTATTTAATTATAATTAATAAAAATTAATTGATTAAAACTAATTATTTAAAGAATTACAAATACAGCCACGTTGGCGACTTAGCGACCATTTTGGCGACTTGTGTCAAAACTTGGAAAAAGTTTTTTTCTCACGTGTTAAAGCATTCAGTTGGACTGAAATTAAAAGGACAATACGATACTTTAATGATAATTAAAAAAACTAATTACCACTTAATGTTGTGATTCTGTCCTATGTATATACATATTTATATTAATTGTAACTATTTAATAAAAAGTAGCTAAAATAAAATTTTTCGTTGTTGTGTGATCTAAGTAGGAATTGACTTAAAACTATTTTTTTATATTACTTGTTTATTATCTAGTTGTCTTGTCTGCGTATCACGTATTTACTAAAAACGCTTAATAGTTAGTTAATAAAAGTTAATCATTCTGAATATCTATTTATCATTTCGTGTCCTAGATAATGACTTCTCCATCTCTATTGAATTCGGATCCCCCGGAACCTCAATGATCAGTGAGATATTCACCTCAACCAATACAAAGAAGAGGAAGTAGTGCGACAATGTTAATGCTACTGAATTAATTAATATTAGCTCAGACACTTTCTGTTTTCTTAACTATATAGAGCGTGTCAGTTTCGAAATCTAAATTCAACATATAATTGATCTCGACAAGATATTTTTCACACAAATACTGACATTTATATCAATTAAAATAACACTGTTGGCTTAAAAAACATAAGTAATAACATTTCGAGATTTCCTCGTCCCTTATGTAGAAAGAGTTCATAACTTTGAAATAAAATGCGTACTAGTTCATAAAGCTTTTACTTTTTCGTGAAAAATTAATCAAGGCCTTGTAAATGAGCTTCAATAATTAAAGTTTTATAAAAATTAGAGAATGACATTCCCAAATTGTAGAAGAGGAGGTAAGAAAAGTACTAAAACTTTTGATTTGCTGTAAAGAAATTAGAGCTGTAAAACTCTCTCGAAAACTGTCACGAGCTCTATTGTACTCTGATTTATTTCAATTTTCATATACCTCTGCATTCTCCCCTGGAAAAAACCATTTCCCAAACCACAAGGGAGAATGAAGGCATTCCTTTAGCACCAAAATACGCCCTCTAAGTATTACGCACATGTGGTTACCGCTACGTCACGTTTCACATTCTCATTTTCACAAAAGTAGTCTTCGAATATAGCTACTTGCAGACGAAGTTATTAGAACACTGAATATCCAGTTCACCTTCCACCCACGATTAAACAAAGATGATCTCGTTGGAACAAAGAAGAACCGGTCACGTGACAGGGTGGACCATAACTATCCTCAAAATGAGAAGATTCTCTTCCAAGGAATTCTCGTTGCACCCAATGTCCAAGGGCGTTGTTAATTTTCGCAACTTTTGCTCGTATGAGCTCGAATCGTGACTGGGATGTTTGACTATAAGATGTTACCCTTGGTGTCTTAGCTTGATAGAAGATCTACATAATTTATTGTCTTGGGAAGAGGATCCATGGGAACATGATAATGTGTTTATAAAATAATGTGCTAAATGGGCTTTCAAATAATGCAAAGATCTTGTATTGAAAGTTCATAATTTGACCTGTAAATTATCTTTTCTTTTAAAAAAATTAATTACTGTATATATTATGAATTTGCACATATGTCCAAATAATTAACAAGTAATATAAAAAAAATTGAGTCAATTCCTACTTAGATCAACAAAATTACTATTAAAGTTACTACTTAGATCAAGTTTAAAAAATTTCGTGTTTTTTCCAAGTTTTTCTCAAAAAATAATTGTTAAAAATCAACAAGGGAATAGATTTTCAAATCCATACTAACTTTTTTTTGGAGTAATGTAAGAAACATAAATAACGTAAAATGACTAAAAAATTTTAAAAGGTGAGCATTTTATGAGAGCTTGAAAAAACTTCAAAAATTCTTAATTTTTTAAAATTACAAAACAATGGCTGGTCAAACTGACTTTTTACTTTCATGATCAACTTAATAAAATAATCTGAATACAAAACATAAATTATTTTTACTGTTACTGTCTCCAAAATTTTTTTTGAAAAAGGTTACTATGTAGCCTTAAATAAGTAATAGGATTTAATTAAATATAATAGGATAAGTATTTAGTTACTTTTCATAGTTCAGAAAGTATTTTGTTTTGCTTCCTTTCAGTGAATCAGTAATTTTTTTAAGTAATCTTTTATTTTCGACATGATCGCGCCCTCCACGTCGGGTTATCACGCCCCCTAGGGCGGAGGGGGGGGGGGGGTGCTACCCATAGTTTGAGAAACGCTGACCTAAATGCATGCGCAAATGCAATTCTCGATTTCCACCTATTCAAATCATTATTAAACATACGAGAGAGAGAGAGAGAGAAGTTCAAGATTCTGCAGAATTTTTTTTAACAACTATAAAAGGCAATCGAGTATATTGAAATTAAAATATAATATTTTCTATTTAAATAGCAATGTTTCTCGAGGATAAAAATCTTTATTTTTGTAAGAGATCGCAAGTTTTTTTCTTGAGCAGTTGCAATGAAAAACTTCCTAACTTTTTTAAGGAAAAAAAATTTCGAATGTTTAATTCTTTTAAGAACAATATCCTAATTTAATAAAACAATATATCCTAATTTAACAAAACAATAATTCTACTATGAGATTAAAACTTTTCTTGGCTTATTCACACAGTACTTCTTTATATCTAAGAATAAATAAATGCGCAATGAGCAGCATGCACAAATATAATATTGTAAAATTTGTTACAACCAAGGGCAGAATTTAAATCAAATCATTCGTTAAATCAATAGCTAAGACGGATTCATTTATTTTGGGTTGAGCGAACAATTTGTGTAACATTATATCAAAACCAGATGTTACTTTCAATTCAAGCAATCGGCATTTGTGTCTAGAATTTTCCCACATGTTTTTGAATATCAATCCATCACTTTCGGAGATAAAGAAAAGCTAAACCCGACTACACATTTCCATGTACTTTTGTTAAAGTACTTTAATTTAAATTGAAATATATATAGTTTAAGCGGATGAGAATTAAAACACTCATAGTTTTACGATCACTGTAATTTCATGCTGACTTGAATTGATTTTATAAAACAATTTTGAATACATTCGTTATTAGAATCCTGAATATTATTAGGAATAGAGATTGTAATACAATTTACAACTTATTTTTATAATCATGCATTGATTATTTTCTGAATCTTTAAAGGGACGCAATAAGATTCAATTGACAAAAACCGGTAAAAAATTCAAATAAATTTTTTTAGCCTTAATTATTCTTTAAATAATTAACAAAATTTGAAAGTTCTATAAAGAAATTCAGAATTATGATAACTTTTATGTTTGTTTTTATTTCGTACAAATGTCGAATAAAAACTTCAACTGATTTATCTCAGAAAGAAAAAATAACTACTTTATCTTTTCTTAATTTCTACTGTGGCAAAAAAAATGCTTTAACATTTTTCTGATTATTGCTATTGGTACAGGTGACAAAATTTAACATGCATTTTTGAATAAGAACAATACTTTTTAAAAAAAATATAGTGATATTAAGAATTTATACATGTTGTAAGGAATTTCCATAAGTTTTCATAAGAAAAAGTGTTTTATGAGCATCAATCAAGTTAGGAGAAAACCCATAATGACTTTTACTATACATAGTTTGACGTGCATGTAAATCAAACTTCATGTGTGTACAATTATTGTAGAAGTAGTATTTTAAAATTCCTTCTTAAATCTTTAATTTTTTTTTAAATTAAATATTTAGTTTTTGTAGTATTTTGAGCACAAAAACTGCTTTGCGTAACATACATATTTAGGTTACAAGTAAAAAAATTGTAAAAGCCATTGCCGTCGACGTATATATCCGTCTAGATGAATAAGTGCGCTATGTACCCCAAACGTATATATTCGTCCTTCCGAAATACGATTCATTTCTCTGCGTGGCTATCAGTGAAGCTATTTCGAAGGCTTTGAAATGTAATAAAAAGACTTTGACAATGTTTGTAAAGAGTTTACTTATTTGAGATTAAATTTGAATATTTGTGTCTTATCTTTTCCCCCCAATACACCACACACGCACGCCTATGTGAAAAACGATGGTCCTAGGGACTGAATCGTGTAACTTTTAATCGGCAGTTAAGGGGTTAAAACAAAGATTTATTTGATAATTTTGTCTTATCTAAATTGAATTCTTGCGGTATTTTTAGATATTCTCCTTAAACCAAGAATACTTCGAATATACGACTAGACATAGATTGTTTGATCACTTTTCATTTTTAAAATATGACCTTTTACAAATAATTGCCTGTAAAATATATGTAAATCATTCACTGGCCTAATAAAATATGAATCTCGTACTTTTAAAACAGGAGAGCCTTCATATTTTCCCTTTTCGTCTCACTCAAATAAATCAGTTAGTGACGCTGTATTGAAAACAGCTGCAGAAAATGATGCAATATTCATAATATTTTGACTATGTATTATAAGATGATTAAATACTAACTATTCATTGCAGATTTTATATGCATTGTAAAGGAAGACTAATTACCAAAACTTCCTTACAAGCGAAACTGTCGGGCATTTTACTATCATTAAAAATTCATGTAAATAATACGATCCATTTATGTATGCGCTTTGTTGTCGTTAGATATATTGTGTTTTTATGTAGTAAATTATTAAATTATTCCATGTCTCATCCTTGCAGAGAATAAGGCTTAATTTGCTGCACCTAAAGAAATAATAATTGTTTAACTATGCAGAATATTTTAAGTACTTGCTGTTCGACTTACAATTGTTAGCCAACAATCAATATTTTCTTAAGACGTTGAATCACCTTTTGTTATCTGTCGTAGAGAGGTCGTGTAAATAGTAAATGGAAAGGAAACGTTAATCAATACCGCGCTACAGTTGGTGTCAGGACTGGTACAAACGATTCCACTGACTGGGCCCGAACCCCTTTCTCCAAATATTTTCCTAGGAATCGAAGGGAAAGTATTAATTATCTGTCGAATCCCCTTCGGGTTTCAGACTAACTCCAAGAGTTTCGATAAAATTAACCGGCAGGGCGGAAAGCAAAGCGACAGATGCACACAAAATGGCGAACCAAATCGAGTGAAACGTTCAATATAAGCATAACATTTACGATCGAAAGCTTTCGCAATTTGTATGGGAGGAGGGACACGTCACTTGATTGGATTGTCTGCCAGTGTAAATGTCGAGGAAAGTGCACGACTTGATTGGGAAATGTGGATAGGATGCTGATTTTAATTGTCAGAGCTGGGAAGAACATGTTGGTTGCTGAGGTATGAAGATTTAATGTTTGTTTTCTTAGGTCGATGATGAAGGGTTGGTTTTTCGGTGTTGATGATAAATATGTGGTAAAATTTCGATGTGCTGTGGGATGTGTACCAGTTGTTAGTGTTATTCTAATTTTTATTGTATAGTATAGATGTTTATGTTTTACATTTTTATTTATTATTGTCTGCACCTAATTTTAGAGAATAGAACTTGGAACATTATTTCAAAGTGGAAAATACTGCAACGCTTGCATCACAATCGTGCTTGATTACCAAAAAAATATTTTAATATATAAATTTACTTTTACAGTGATTAAAAATGCTTTCCTAGTGCAATGTGTTCTACATTTCATATTCTATACTTTACGGTAGTGTTTGTCAACATTTTCTCACCGCGGACGGGTAAACGTTTGATAATTTTACTGCGGCCTATTGAGGAGTGGGGGGTGGAGGGTCGTTGACTTTAATATTTTAAATAGCTTTGGTTTAATAATTTTAATTTAATTGTACCTAACCATGCCTTCAGAACAAAATACAGTTACACCAAAAAAATGAAGTTAGAATAACTTAACATGGAATATAAAGTGATTTTCAAGGAAAGTCTCCCACAAACCCTAAAGAAATACAACAATAAATAAAATGAAAATAAATCAATGCTCTTTGGGTGGCCAGGGGGCTGAGATCACTGCTTTAAGGTAGAAATCCCATCCCTTTAAAATTTGTAAACCAAATTGTTTGTGTTCTAGCAGATTTTATGGACATAAAATATGTTAAACATATATATCTATATATATAACACAATCTATCAGCATTCTTTTTAAAACTGCAGCTCTTTTATTCTAAAAGGCTTACAACCCCCCTTTTTTGCATTTACAATGTATAAAACACAGTTTTTTTTATTTACATCATAATATTTCGTAGACTAAGGGGATATATAACAACAGAGAACAGCATTAACGATTTTTATGTTAGATAAATCATGATAATAAATATTTTCTGTGATCTTTAGCATTACTCCATACATCTTCCATGCCTCAATAATTCACATATTATTTTCTCCTTAATCGAAACTAATCTTCCATCATCCTTTCTAATGTGGTTTATTGTAGTATAACAAACAACAGCGTAACAGAGAAAATCGCTTTTATTTTATTAGATTACAAAAACCAGGAAGAAAAAAAACAATCCCTTAAACAATGAAGTAATATAAAATGAGAAATATTCAGTCATACTTTGTAAATGTTACAGCTCTATACATTTTGCATCACTTTTATTACTAATTCATTTAAAGATTAGATATTATCTGCACATTTGAACGTAAGAATGCTGATAAATTTACAAGTTATTCATGATTATAACTTTATGTGTCCTTACAAAGATTATACAGTTGCATAATATATAAATATTTCAAAACAATTTTGATAGGCACTTGTTTCAGTGTTCAGAATTTTTTATAAAGATTACAATAAAACCTATAGGAAAAATAACTGAACAATATACAATGATCTGAAAAATAATAACGTGTCATGATGGAAATTTAGACTTTTTAAATAATTAGAAAAGTCTGAGAAAATAAATGTTTTAATTACTTAAAGATTATATAAATCATCCAAACAAGCTGATATTTTGAATAATGAATGGATGGAAAATAATGTAAAAGAATAAATAAATTATGGGTTCGCTAATTCTATAAACAGATGGTATGTGAAAAAATTGTTTATTTTCACTCTTTCAACTTTCTGAGTATAAATAATTCAGCGTTGCTAAATGTAGTCATTTTTTTAATGTTGATTTCGGTGAAATACAAATCCATTAGGAATTATGTGAAATGCTTCCTAGTAATCATGTATAAAATATTACTTTCTAGAAATTTTTGCCAATCTAAATAAGATTCTGTTGGCCTCATTCCCTGCGGTAAATTCGTTCGTACAGTTTACTGTCACTGATTATAATTGTAAGTAATTATAGGAGAAATCAATTCTATTGATAAGAAAAAAGGATTAATTAAATACGCGTGTAAGCAACTAATTTTATAATGGAGCGATCGTAAAGTACATACACAAACATTTGTGTTAACTATCAATAAATGTAATAAAATCTTTCCCTACAGTGTAGCGACAATTCTTTGTTATCCGAACAATGTAAATAATGCAGACATTTTAATTAAATATGCTCTATTTCTCTATCAAATCGGGACAGAATTTTCGATAACTGTGTATATATTACATAAAAGATTCATGTTGAATAGTGGTTTAACTTTATGCTAAAGAGTGTTTGTATTCGGCCAAATTTGCTTAGTGTAAATAACGCACAAACTGTGTGAATAAGTTTGATATTTAGGTCAGTATTTTCATAACGGAAATGAAATTATAATTACATTTTCTATGATAAGAATTAAAACATTCTTTTTTTTTTCAGTATGTGTCCCATCACTTTTTTAAAAATTATAAATTAATGAATTAATATCTACATAATAACACCTTTAGTCTGAGTTATGAAACTTAAAGATAAAATGGAAACTCCAACGAGGTTAACCATTAAAATTATTATACGTATTACTATACATATACCGTAAAATCCGGCGTATAACGCGCACCGCCGTATAACGCGCACCCATACTTTGAAGCTGAAATTTTCAACTTTTAAGTATATTCGCCGTATAACGCGCACCCCCTGTTTTACGAAAAATCCTGAAATGTACATGTTTAATGTTCTTATGTTTTGTAGCAATTTATTCAAGTTATTATTCCAAGCTTTTGAAGAGAAATAGTATACTTATAGTACTACAACCCTTTATAAGTTCATAAGAAGTGTCATTTCTTTTAAATAAACTGTATTTCAATATATGTTGAAGTCTAATTTTCTTCTCTCTGGTCAACTTTTTTTAATTTTTAAAGCTTTCATTTGTTATACCCGACGTATAACGCGCATCCCTAAATTTCGATCTTACTTTTTGAGTTAAAAGTGCGCGTTATACGCCGGATTTTACGGTATATATTATAATAAAATAAAATAACAAGAGACGAAATTGTACTTCCTACAAGGCTAAAAAGAAAGCAATTTGATTTTAAGAAACACTAAAAAAACAAATGGTGCAAAAAGAATATTGTTTTAAATTTGGATAAACACAAACAAAACAAGAAACAGAGGTGTAGAAAATTTGCATTGAAGATACCAAAAAAGTTTTTGGACTAAAATGGAGACCTATTTTGATTTCTAAAGCTGTCGCTGAATTAGGCCAACACATTTAGGGTTAAGCAATACTTTGAGGATTCACCTTCCCTCCGTACAGCAGAAATTTTCGACTTAATAGAAAAAACAGCCATGTTGGAAAATTAGGCCTGTATTTATCACACGTGTGTGTGTGCGTGCGTGCGTGCGTGCGTGCGTGTGTGTGTATGCGTGCGTGCGCATGTTTTTATTCTATTTGTATCTCAAAATTATCAAAATGGATGAACAATAAGACCTGATGCTCTCACGATGCATTTACATTAAATATACATCTTGCAATAACTAAACTTCTTTTCAAATAACTATTAAAGAAAAACATGTTTCTATATAAAATTTTTCCTATCTTTCTATAAAGTATTTCCTATCCTTTAAAATATAATACAAATAATGACTTTTTCGGAGGAGGAGAGAGCTGCGGGTATTTTGTTATAATGCTAACAATGATTTGGGGTAAATTCTCTTAAAAAATTTCTAACTCGTGTTGTAACTCACCTTAACCGAGCGTATTAAATCCTTATAACCGAGCCTTATAAATCCTTAAACCGAGCCTTATAAATCCCAAAACAATCCTTTTTAAGCCTTCCAAACTCTTAAGTTAATACGATTGACTTAAAAATACAATCTTACATGAATTGTTCAATCTCTGTACATCTAGTAAACATTTCTTCAAAATATAGAGCAATTCGTGAGATATATTTTGGAAAACATACAGCAGTCTTTTCAAGAGAAATTTAGTGAACAATATATTTGAGTTTCTTACCCCCTGATATTGTACCACTCTAAACATAACATATAGCTATTTCTTCTCAATTTAGTGTGTCATGTAAGATACAAGATACCGAGATATTCATGAGAAACTGTGTGTAGTACGGAGCAACTATAAATCTTCACTTGTGTCTGCTAAATTATGATGTGTGCTTCTCGACATCATTTTATGTAATTTAACCTTGCTCACAAGTCACTGTAGCCAATTTGTTTTGGTTTTTTACATGAGAAAAGGCGCGAAAAAGGTTTAAATAATGCAAGTGCTGCATCGTTATAAAAAGGGATATTGTGCTACACTCTGATAATGCTGTACATATTTTCTTATAAAGCAATATTTAAAACATATAACATGAGATGTAGAACATTCTACTGAGTATATATGTCCGGTGGAATGGGGCACTCCAAAAGATAAAGGTATTCATATCACTTTTAGGTTTTCTTTATGGAACTAAGTATCGCTTGATGTTTAAGATTTATACCATGGCAGTTCATTTTTTTGTCTTATAATGAGAATTCTTCATTGTATTCTTTGTAATATAAAACATGGCACGCGTGCAAAAATTAATGGTTTAACTTAACTGAAATCTAAGTGATGTTTTCAAATTAGGTGGAACATTATTTAGTTTGAGTTACTATTTATTAATTATTAATTAAGAGTTTTATGGTGAGTGTTTAAAATATTTATCAATATTGCTTGTACTTTAATTTCTCATTTGAAAATTTTGGGAGTTAAAGGGAGGGTATGTGAAAATTTCTGTAGGAATGTGTAGTGTACCAGCAGAAAATTGTATGCATTAACTTTGCTAAAAAAATGTTTACTAATTTTTATGGGGAAAAAAATGTTTACCTTTAAGGAAAAGTTCGAAATAATGTTTGGATACGTAAAATTTATATAGTATGGGTCATTCAAAATGCAACACCAAGAAAGATATAATAGCATAGTTTCAACCAGTTATGTATTCCTGCATTAAAATATAGCTCTTTTTACACATATCCTCGAAACTCCCTTTTTACACATGCTCAAAACAGAAGTAGCCCATCGGAAATATCACGTAGGAAAAGCACCCAAATATACGTGACTTAGTTACTATGCTAACAAATTTTAAATACTCTATGTTTGTGCCTTGGTAAATATAACAAAAATGATAATGATGCTCCTCGAGTGAATCACTACAAGATCAAAATATATCAAAGATTTTATTATAGAGTCATGCACAGAGTAAAAACATTGAAATAATTAGAAATTTATTCATCTGCAAGATAAAGATGATGAAATCAGTACTTAGAGCCACGGCAGGCTTTAATCAATGCTACAAGTCTCGACATTGAATGAAAATGATTGGATGTCTTTTTAGAGGCTGTCTGGTCACATTTCCAAAAATAATTTAATGTAGCAGCTGAGGGTATATGCTGTTTAATTCGTTCTCAGACCATCGACTTGATATATTCGACGAACGATGCAGGCAGATCCAAGACATAGGTGAAATCTGATTAATGAAGGAAGTCTTGAGAGCATTACGTTCCCCGTATGGGTCACGCATTTTCCTTTTGGAATGTAACTGCTGACAAGCTTTGAAAAAAATGAAAGAACACAGTCTCCAAATCCTCAGTGATATAGCATTGGCTGGTTACTGTACCGGCAGTGTCTTCTATGGGGGTACTGGAGTGGCATAAGGTAAGAGTTAAGCTGCCGCTCTCTCTACGGTACTTCCCGACTAATCCGACCATCATAGTGTTGCAGGCAGAAACGTAGATTGTCTTCAAAGACCATGTCGTGCCAATTAATTGTCTATGTTCTTTATTTAATGTCCATTGCAGCCGCAAACGCGTGGGATTTTGATGCAAAGATAACTACAGCAATTGATGTCTTGCGGACCTTCCACTGCATTGCAGTTGAAGTAGAATAGTATGTGCAAATAATGATTGTTGTTAAACAGACCATATTTGCTGTGATATAGTTCCTGTTGGAAAAGAGCTATCCATCATTGCCATTCACATGAATATGTCTTTCATCACGTGAAGTGATGCGACGAGGCTGATGCAATCAGTGTCATCGGTCAGTCCTTTCCTCCTGTATTCTAGAGATACAGATCCACTGTTTCTTGGCTACATCTGATACGATCACCACGTGCTTCAATGGTACTTGTCTTCTGTTTCGAGACAAACCAAACTGAATTTGCTCGTTAAGACAAGCTTACTAAAAAGCAGTTTCTGTGTACTTCAAAATGGCATTCGGTCCTGCCTAATATAGATCTTGGTGATGATGGTACATGCACCCTTAATGTGTATCTGCTCTGAAAATGGGATCATTTATATATCCATTTGCTGTATACGCATAATTTTGCATGGTTCAAGAAGATTCCGCTTGGTTTGGATGCTTCCTTCATAATTAATGCTGCATTGTAGGAAATCAGGCAGTTGGAAAAAAATATTTTACTATTAATGTAATTAGATTTTCCAGGTTAATTAGATTAATTAGATCGTTAATATACTAATTATATAATGTCTGAACTTTTATTATATATAACCAAACAAATAAAATTTGAAATTCAAATTCCCTCTTATTATATCGACACCTTACAAAATATTCTTTGTTATTCATTCATTTTCGATACGTTGCACAATTCAGCCATAATTCACTTCTCATACATAAAAACAAAATTATGTTTATTATAACAATAGTCGGTCAACATTGTTCTGATATCAGAATTCAAAACCCAACTGTGAATCAATAAAGGAATGTATATATACAAGGACACGGACGAAGAATGGTTTCTTTTTCGCATCATTATAATGTTTTTCATTAGCACTATTCCTGATTAGCATTTTGAGTGGTTTTCCTTTGTTGTATACACATCGCTGTGAATGAATAGTCATTACGAAAACAAGTAGCACAAAGCCGCAATTGCCCAAAGCAAACAGTTAAAATTAAATTCGGGATATCTTTTTCAACGTCATTCATCGTCGGCGACACATTCAATATCAGTGATACCTCCCTTATTTACACTTTGAAACGACAAAACAGACAGGCAATTAACTTGTCAATTTAATCGAATGGTGGTCGGACGTTACTAAGTATCATGTTTCCGACAGGCAAGGATTTTTTCCCCCTCTACCATTAAAAAACGAAGTGCAAATAAATCCAATAATAAGCAAACGAAGGGCGTGTAGAAATAAAAAAAAAAAGAATATTTCATATCTATATCACATGGAACGATGAAGCTGAAAAATTACTTCCAATCAAAAAACAAAGGACAAGAGGGAAAAAATTCTGGACAGGTGTATCAGTTATTGAATACCTCGTTTTTATCTTCATGTAATCATATTATATTTTGTCCGGTGGGCGGTGTATGCAGAAGATAATTAATTTGAAGTGAGAGTGAAGAAACCAGTTTTCGAACCTGTCCCGGGTGTTTTTGCAGCCATTTTTTGGTTCTCTTTTTTTGTAATGCCTTCTAATGAGACCGGTTTGTGGAACGAATGAAGAAAAGAACGTTCCGTTAGATGATGCCGATCTTAATCAGTGGCGTATTTACTAATAAGTGAGAGAGGGAGAGGATGAAAAGAAAATGAAGGGGGTGTGTAATAAATAACAGCTTGGTTACTTTGTGGGTTTCTAATTAAAGTGCCTTACGGCCTGCTATCCAGTTGCCTTCTTCGCACTCTGAAAGAATTGCTCCTTTTTTTTATATTCTATTTATTTATTTTTCGTACAGTAAAGTTGATGGGAAATAATTTGAAAGATTCCCTGAGAAATATTAATTAAATCTTTTTTGTTTTCTTTTTTTCATTAATAATAATTTCGTCGCGAAAAAAAATACAACACGTGTTTCTTAACTATTTTTATTAATTTTATATCTTTCCTAATTTCGATGGCTGGGAGTTTGTCACCATGATTGTGTGCTTATTAAAATTATTTTTATTAAATATGTGAAAGATTCTTTTAATGAGGACTTTTGTAATTTGAGAGATTTTATTATGAATATTCTTTTTTTTTTTTCCCTTCAAACCATTATTAGATTTTCTTGATGATATTATATTTCTAAAGCTCACCTTAGCTTTCAGATTTATCTCGGCTATAATATTCAAAGATATTTTAGTCGGCTCAGTAGCTTAGGGGAAACGTATCCGCCTCGTAATGATTGATTGAATATTAACGTCGCACTGTTCAGCTGCACGAGGGCTTTTGACGACGGACAACGTAATTTTGAACCATGGTCAAGTGACGTGGACGACACCTGAGCTGGCACCCCCCCCCTCCTAACTACCACATCACACCAACGGGAGGACGTTTCAGCTCTCGACAGATTCAACGTGCATCGCTGCCCTATACGGGTCCGCCTCGTAAGCCCAAGATTACAGATTAGATCAGCAATACTCAACTTGCGGCCCGTGAGCCGCATGTTGCCCACCGAGCCTTTTTAAGTGGCTCATTGTTCTAAGAAATTTAGTTATTTAAGAACATCGTTTTAAAAATTTGGTGGGAAATTCTTCGTCAAGAAGTGAATTATATAAATTTTGCTTTTTGCTGTCGGTGCCGTATGGATACGAATTGATATTCTTCTTCTATTTGGAATGGTTACGGCTAGTGAGATAACAGACTACAGTGGAGTAGTGACAATTTTATGGGTGGAACTATTTTTAACTTCCTTTCATATCTTTAAAACCAAAAATATTCGAATAAAATATATCGTTTGAAGACGATTGGGAGGTTATCTATTTTATAGTGAAAAACAAAAATGGATCAGTAATTGTTTGACTTTTCACGAAAGTGCAGTATTTAAAAAATATCAGTAAACAGGAATCATTCAAAGACACTTTTCCTGGAAGATCTCTTTCAAGAGGTGATGAATAGGCTTTCTGGAATAATCTTTCCAAAAGCAACAAAGTGTTTTGTGAGGGGTAATATCACAGCGGTAACAACGACATCCTATGAAGTTTGTTGTATTATTGGTAATCATATGAAACCGTTTAATGATGTAGAAATTGTGAA
>BMAV01018667.1:256496-283757 GCA_019973955.1 Trichonephila inaurata madagascariensis | reverse complement strand
AAAAAAAAAGGTTGGGTACCCTTGGATTAAATCCTGGCTGGAGATAAGTTTTCTGGAAGCGAAAATCGTACCCAAGCATGACATATGATTATGTGGCATTAAAAGATCCCTTGAGTATCTATTTGACTCTACTTCTCACGAGTGGCCGCTGTAGCCTAGCAGCCAAGGTCTCGGATTCATGGCTGGCGTGGTTTAAGTTCCAGCCAAGAACCGCTAAAGACTCGCCGTGTAGAGGAGCCGATGCATGTTAAACCTGTCGAGGATCTAACATCCTCCCGTCGGTGTGGTGTTGTATGGAAGTTAAGAGAGGGACCGTCACCGATAGCCCTCGTGCGTATTTATAGTGCGACGTAAAAATAATTCTCATTCTGTCACTCTCTGGTACTCAGGGTAATATTTAACATCTGATAACACTGAAATAATTACAAGCATCAAAAGTTTGATAGTGGGAGCCGCCACGAGATGGTGCCACCATTGAAATGGCTCTTACACTTGGAGACTTACTGTATCTGTAAAGACTTAAGGTACAAAATGCTGCTCATTTGAAAAAAAATTATAGTCCTTAAAAACCAGAAATAATGGTTTTGTTTTCAATATTTTTAAAAAAATTTTGTATTACATTCCATGCCTGAAATACAAAAGACTACCAAGAGATTTTTAGCAAATCAATTAAAACCTTAAGTTAGTATTTCTCATTTAAGAAAACATAAATATTTTGAACAACTTTCCTCAGATATTCCAAAACTTAAACTAGTTCCTTTTTGTACTGTTCTTATGCCACGTTTTAAACAACACGGGAAATATCTTCTAGCATTTCTTTTTAGAATAAGAAATGGATCTAATATCCAATCTTCGTGGCAGCTGGCATTTGCAAACATAATAAATTCCTATTCATCAGAAAAAGTCAACCGAGTTTTTCCCTTGATTCCCAATTGCATTCAAATGTCCTTGACATAGCCCACCCATCCACATATGTAATGCAATCCAAGAACGTCTCGCAAGATTTATTTTTCATGGATGGAAGCTGAATTTTCATTGTTCTATGACGAAAATCAAACAAGGAATACAAGACACTAAAAACATTTCTCATATATGTACCACATGGCTGTAACGGGATGGATATGCTCGAATAAGGAATAAATCTGCCCGACTTTAGATGGTGGCTTCGGTTTTGCTCGTGGACCGAGAAAGAAAATAGAGAAGTGGAGAGAAAAGAACTTTTAAACCTGGATTTTTAAATCCTGGGAATTCTTTTCTCATCCAGATATTTTCTTCCTATTCTCCAAGAAATTTTCCGGAACGCAGTCCGAAAATCCGGGAAAATAGGAAACAAAATCGAGATAGAAGAATAAAAAATCCGCTTATCCCTACCTACCCTATTCAACCATGAATAAACGTGGTTTTAAGTAAAATTCTATTTCCGGAGGGGGTAGGGGAACAAGAGCATCCTCCCGACCCTATAGCAAAATTCCATGGTTGGTCATGCTGAAATGAGCTTTTGGGGAAAGCCAAATCCCGTTCAAACACACTGAGGTAAAATAATGGAGCAAAACCGTTTTTTAGTTATCTGAAGGAATTAAAGTTTTCAGAGACTGGTTTTACAATGAATTTTTTCTTTTTTAATGCTTTCGAGATTTGACATATAAAGAGAGTTGATCTAAGTACAGCAATGCACAATAAACATATAAGATGCTAACAAAAATTATAAGATATCTCTTCAGGTATTTTAATAATAAAATATTTCTTAATATTTTGATTTTTTTAAAAAACTATTGAGTGTTTGTATTTATCGCGGATATACTAATACAGTCGGATCTCTATATAACAAAGTGGCTAAATCCCGAAAAAGAAGTTCGCTATATGGAAAATTCGTTATATAGAGGTTCATGCTTTAATATACTTTGTAAATCACATAAAACAAATTTTAAATTGATAAACACTATATGTTAAAAAAAGAAATTATTCACACCTTTTTTTAAATTAATATATGTTTATTTTATGTATCTTATCCATCAAAAAAGAAATAAAGAAAAACTGCAAGGAAAACAAGAAAAAAGAATATCAAAGAATTCACTGTATTTTCAATATTAAGAAAATAATTTTATACTAAAATTAATTTTAAAGACATTTTATAATTTAAATCATGCAAGTAATATTAAACATACATTATTTTATAATTAGAACACGGGGCACGGGACAACTCCAGTGTGGGTAAAAGGATATCCAAGATGTTTCTAGTGAACTGGGCAATGAGGATTAAAGGTTACACTTCTTGGATGAAATGTCCAAAACTCTATTGCTCTTGGCGAGTTAGGATCTAATAAAACCAGTTCAAGATCTATGACCCTCATAAAATGTGTTAAAGAGAGAATAACTTGAATTTTTTTCAGAAATACTTTAAAAAAAGGGAGAACAAAAATTGAATCACAAAACAAAAAGTTCGTTATATAGAAAATGCACTTCGCTATAGAGAGGTTATTTTAAGAAGAAAATCGTGAAATGTTCAAGGTTCCAGGAAAAAGTTCACTATGTAGATAAATTCGCAATACAGAGGTTCGTTATATAGAGGTTCGACTGTATTGAGTGCTTATAAAAATCGCGGATATACTAATATTTAAATAAATTTATTCATAAATTTTTAATTTATTATTTTTTAAATTTTTTTGGTTGTCTTCTATGTATTTGTATGATGTAAAACAGAGTTTGGGCTCAAAATATCATAAAATGCTAACCATTTAATTTTTTAAGGGAAAAACTTGATACTTATTAAGTAATTTTAAAACGCTATTCCTCCTGCATGAAGTTCTTATACACTCTTTATAGTTGCATTATAAAGCTTATACAACCTATTTGTTTTATTCTATTGAAATCGTGTTTTAAACAAGTAATATACAAAAAAATATTTTAAAGTCAATTCTTACTTATGTCAACAAATAAAAAATTTATTTTTGTTACTTTTAATTAAAAAGTTACAATTAATACAAATATGTATATGCATATGAAACAGAATCACAATATTAAGTGATAAAATAGAAGGCGATTTTCCTTGCAATTTTCCATTTTCCTTTCTATATAGGGTGTTGGACTATTATTTTTGTTACTATTTATTCATTAATTAAATTCAATTATTCTAATAAAATAGAAAAGTAAAAAAGAAGTCACATTCTCAGAAAATATGCCATCCCAGGTGGGATTCAAACCAACGACCTTTGGATTAGAAGTCCAACGCACAACCTATAACGCTACAGGGACACATTGAATGATTTTTCCTTTCTATATATGCTGTTGGACTATATTATTTTTGTTGGGTACTATTCAGTCATTTTTTAATTTAATTTATGGATTAATATTTGAAAAATTTGTATTGTATTAACATCAAGTGTTATCCACTACAAGTTTAAAAAAATCTATTTTAACTCGAATGGATGAATAGAAAGTATTTTATTAACGATTGAAAATGTGAACAAGATATATATATATATACAACGAGAGAGTGAATAGTAGAAATTGAAAAAATTTATCTATTTCTCTTAACATTCAAATCATTATTTTTCATAAAAAAGTTCATAAACACATAAAGGAAATTTTATAAACTACAAAAGTTGATAAAAAGTTATTGGAAGTTATTAGTATCATATAATGTTGAAATATATAATAATGTAATAAAAATGAAATCCAATTCAAATGTTGAGCAATAAAAATAATTTTATCCATTTGAGCTAATATTTGCATTTCATTTATAATGCAAATGTAAATAATCTATGATATATATACATAAACATACACATGTTTGTACAATATGTTGAATTTAAAGCGATAATGTAATGATGTTATTTCATAATTTTCCCTTTGTTCTCGTAGTTGTATTTAAATAAGTAATTTAAATTCCATGAAAATATTTAAGTTGACGCAATATATATTCTTGATGCAAACTTTGTAAAAATCTCTTCAAATATATGCGTCTGGGGCGAAAGAACGTCTTCAGAATATATTAGAAGGAATGCATTTGGGTATGAATCCATGTTTTCAATGTTTGTGGCGTATGTTTGCTTAATTAATGTCGCGATAAAGCAACATAACGGATTCTGAGCGAAGAGTTCCGTAGTTTTAAGAATCGATATCATCACAAATAAGACATTTATGGTAATGTGTTATTCATAAAGTTTTCGACGTCTCATCAGTTGTAGAGACTTAGAACACAGCAGCTTTTATTTTCAAACATATTTGGATAATTCAGAGCTCCAAACTACTATCGGTCAATAACATAAGTACAGAGACTTATTTATGCTCCCGTTTTCCTTTCACGGATTTAAAACAATTATTTGTTTTATATTTTTTCATACTAAGAAAAAGAAGAAAAAAACTATACTGCATTTTAAAACTGCTTTAGAAAAATGCTGCGCAATAATAAGTAATGTATGTGTGTTTATTAAATGAAACGTAATGAAAATATTTGGAATCTAGCTGAAGACAAAAAATAAAATCCTGTTTCGGTTCCACATATTTATGTGAATTCGCCTTGATTGTGATCAATTGTTTTCAACAATGAACACAATTAAATCATCAAACATCTCGACTAAACGATAGCAATCTCGAAGATACAATAAAATTTCGAATATCATCCTATACGCCTGACAGAAAAATTGGTGGCTAATATGCAATGCCGAAAATCGCGTTAAATGTAACTATTTTGAATTTTTTGTTATCCTTTTAGTGTAGGGTATTCTTTATATGATTTGTATGTTTGCAGTAAAATAAAGAAATAATAAAATTCGTTATACTTTTTTTTAACTGCGCTCGCCAGTCATTTCCTGTCTGTCAGATATGCCTAGGTTAGGGTATCTGACTACTTGCGACAACTTTTTTTTAAAAAAGATGGAGATATGAAGATTTTTTTTGTGGGTTTTTTTAGGTTTATTTAGTACATTTTAAGAAAAAAAGGCTTAAATTAAGAAGATAAAAATAAATTACTACTAAAATGGAAAAATAGTTGGGTAAAATAGACAAACAATTACATAAACGGGGCCCGCTTTGTACCAAAGGTTTATGAGCTAATTTTCAATTTTTCAATTCTGATGTGTTGCTATGTCATTCATTTTTGAAATGACCTTCAGGATAATATGTATTTCAATTTTTACTAAAACTAGAGCACTTTATCTTAGTTATTATATGAAATTGCTTAAAAAAAACAGATTATATTCATATAAGAGACAGTAAATTTTGTAATAAAGCAGTGATTGATAAATCTGAAGGTTACAACACTTCTAATGTTATACAGAACATACACAAAAAATTTCAGTTAATTATTTTCAAAAATTTTTGAGCAATCACAGTCCCTGCTTGAGAATTTACAAATAAACACATTTCGAGTAAAACGCGTTTTAAAGTAGGACATCTTACTTAAAGTAATGTCATCTTCTGCCAAAACACTTGTAGTTTTTGTTCTAGTGAATGGAAAATAATAAACTTGGTATTTTTATAAAGCTAATAAGATGGCCAATAAAATAAAATCATAAAAAAATTGTCAATTTTTTAAAAAAAAATCATGATTTTGGGTAGTTGGATACCTTAAGAACCCTTGAACTAAATCAGCAGAAAATCTATTTGCAAACATAGTAAATAAACAGCAAATTAAACCTCATTTCTTCCCTTAAACCCCCTTACCAGGACATATGAGGATTTTTAGTTCTATTTGAAGTTGGCAAGCAATGCCTCCGATATTCTAACAGTGGAATTGACATGCAATGAATCAAGTTCTGCCAAGATTTTTGACAAAACTAGAACTAGTGACTGGACTCCAGACCAGGATCACTGGGATATTAAGTTCTTTTGTAGCTAAAGAAGTTACAAGCTTCAGCAAATATTTTTTTCGCTGAAAGACAGAAAAACAATTAAAACACAGTTTTTTTTTTCTTTTAATTTAAAAAATAAATCTCTCGCAACAAATAGATAAGTAACCGATCAAGAAGCAATTTAAATCCGAGAGCAAAGTTCAACTGAATCTCACTAATGAAAGAAATTCCTCGACTTCTTGTAACCTTTTTTTTTTTCCTTTTTATTAGAAAGCAAGTTGACAGCCTTGTCTTTAATTTCCTCCTGACGCATTTGTTATCTGTAATAAAACTGTCTCCAGTCTTTAGGAATGGCATCAAAAATTCAATTTTCTTTCTCGTTCCGGAAATTCAGTTGTTATGCAATAAGCAAAAAGAAACCAATAAACGAAAAGCTGAAGAAAAAAAAAGGAATACCTCTTCAACGAAGCGAAATATTTTTTTCTTTCTGTTCGTAAATTTGCTTAAAAATGCAAAACTTTTCAATGAAAATCTTTCAGCATCATTATATGAGAGGGCACGTAAAGCATCAAACTCTCCTTTTATTGTTTTTTTTTTTTTGCTGAAGTTAACTATCACGCTCTCCGTTGCCTTATCATTAACTAAACTTTTGCTTGAATAGTCAAAATACAGTGCTGAAATTCGTTTTCTTCTAAGGAAATTTCGAAGGAAATCGTCTTGTTTGTGTAAATGAATTTTGTAAAAAAAGGAAACATTATCTAACCTTATTATACAATAATTTAACTATTCATATTCTGCAGCAAAAGTGATATTGATTCTACAAATTAGTTCTTGCGTTAAAGAAATAAATAAATGCTCATTAGTTTTGTAAAATAGCATTTAAATACATTACTATGAAACATTTAGAAAATTTTGCATCGTGGTATATATTTTATACTTGAAAAATATATTTAAAAACTAGAAAATGTTTTCGATAAAATGTAATCTTTTTTTTTTAAATCCATTTTGACAATTTACTTACCATTAATGAAATAAATGATTTTGAAATATTTCTTACATGATTCTAATAAAGCTTCATCCACAAAAAATAACATCGGGAACTTTTAATAATTTTTATTTTGTGTAATATTATTTATAGAGATGCTCATCTAGAGATTTCACCTACTACACAGATAGAGATAATTAAAGTTTATAGCATGGAATATCATTTCATTTGATAGCCGACCCCCTTTTGGTTCTCTTCCGTAACAATCCTTCAATGACGGTAGGGTGTTGACGTCATTCTACGCTAGATAGTATTGTGCATCTCTTCACGAATCTTGCTGTACGTTGGATAGTAGTACATTGTATGTAGTACTGCGTACATAAAATTTGTATGTAGTAATACCCGGTCGTATGCATCAGGGTTTTTCTTCTACTTATGTTCATGCTTTTGTAACACTTTATTCCCAGCGTGAATATCAGATCTTTCTGTAACGTAGGACATTTAGACTGTTTATCGTCTAGCGTTTCTGGCTGTCCTTGCATCGCGCCGATCTAACTCACCATTTCGAATCTGCAGGAGAATATCCATCAACTCTACTAGTCAATACCCAGTTGATTAACAGCTTTCCTTTGCCGCCCTTTGACAAAAATGGAAAATGTCTCCAAAATTCACCCCTCTCTCACCCCTCCAAAATTAAAAAAATTATTATTAAAAAAGATAAATTGTTCGCATAAATACACACTTAAAAAACTTTAATAATCCATGTGAATAAAAACGCAGAACACACATAATAATAGATATATAATATTATTTTATGTCAAATACAAAATAATTTGAAATTAAGAACATAATTACCTGTTATTAATTCAAACGAGCAAAATGTAAGATGTATCGCCCATTTCAGCATGCCAGTTTCTTCTAAAAAACAATCTACTGATGCCTGGGATATCACAAACGTTTATTTTAATTTATAGTAACTACACTCATCACTAAAATGAAACATCTCCTGAGACTATGTTTACAAAAAAACTCTTATTGTGCCCCAGTTCTGTTTTGGATTGCAGACACCGGACGTCTCGTATAGGTAAAAGATACATCCGCAGTGACCCCACTCTGTGATAGGGAGAAAGTTACTAATGATAGATATGTAAACTTATCAAAAAAAAATTTCACCATTGAATATATAATCCCGCCTCGAACTCTTAAGTTTCAACATAAAATAAAACTGACGGAGGAACAAAATATGTATAAATATATACAAATAGCTGTAAAACTTAAGTATATATATATATAGATAGATGTATATTATATCAATATATAAATGTAAGGATAATTAAATTAGATTAAAAAATTTTATTCCCTATCTAGCACTTAACTTTTATTTTTTATCTCATTACCTCTTCAAGTATCAAACTAATCATCCATTTATTTCTTCCGAACATATGGCCTAGCCAATAAACATGTCTAATTCCAGATCGTTATATTTAATAGCCCTATATGTCAGCATTAACTTTCAAATGCTCTCATGAAATCCGCGATCGGAGTCTTAAGTGTTAACCCACTTAAGATTTTCGGTGGCATGTTCGTTTTCCTCTCTGCCTCTTAGCATCAGATGATGTCTAACTGATCAAATAAAGTTCCTTTTTTTAAAAATTAAGTGTGTTTCTGACTCACAAATCATGTCATATATATATATATCTGACAATCAATTATTATAATTAATATTAAGTAAACCATTAATTTATTTCATTTATTTTGTTTTTATATCATTTATCCTTCATGCATTCAGACTATTTTGTTTTTGATGCATGTCTTTATTCTATTCAAACAAACGTACACACCCATTGTGTCATATTTTTGATTGAATGGTGTGTGTTCCATATTTTACTTTAGGGTCGTTAAATTTTATTTAACGACCCTAAAACAAAATAAGGAATAACAGTCACAAAAACCACCAATTTATCGATATAATACTCTTAAATTTTGGTATGAAATGAAAACATTTAGCAAATTAAAAACCAGATACATTTTTAAGTAATTTAAAAGAATTTACGTTAATCAAGCATTCATTTGGATTTCTCCTCTTTTCTTTTATTATCTATTTTTGGTGAGAAATAGCGTGTTGAATAAGAAATAAAACGCAGCCATTTGTAAATTGTTCACTACACACACAAGCACAGTTTATATATCACATTCAAAGAACTTATTCTTTCAGGTTTTACTGTATTTAAACAGGCGACACAGTAACCTATTTCCCAGCATAATATTTTAAAAATAATAAGGGCTTCATAAAGGATATTTAAAGATTTGTACACATGTTTGTGTTTTAACAATTTTCAAAGTTTACCGATAAACTATTTCTTGTATACACTTAAAGTAATTCTGATACATATATATGAGCAGGCACAAGAGCGCTTAAAGATAGTTTTACAATGTTTATTGGGCAAACACAACTTGCCAATTATGTAAGATATTTAGTCTAGACTACTTATTGTCCTATATTTTAAGAGGACTTTTTTTCTAAAATACTAAAACTAATCGGTATCGTAATGACCTGTTTAACCATAACTCATTTTAGTTAAAATGGTTAAATACTTCCTTAAAATCTTGGCATTAATTAGATGAATTGTATTTCAATTAACAAATGCATTATCCAATGACAAAACGTGATATAATTCATATTGAAAGCATTATTAGATTATTCCTGGTCTTATGAACTGACATTTAAAGTAAATATTTCAACAAACCTTTGAACGAAAATAACAAAAGTAGCTTTTTATTGTATAAAATATATCCAATTAATAAACTCCGACATCATTTCAAGCATTTCAAGTTTATTGGTTATATTAAGGTATACGACTACTTGCGACATTTTTTTTTTAAATGGAGATATGGGGATTTTTAGTGGTTTTTAGATTTATTTAGTACATTTTAAGAAAAATATGCTAAAATTAAGAAGAGAAAAAGAAATTATTATTACTAAAATGGGAAAAAATTGGTAAAAATTTACCAAAAATTACATAAAAGGGGCCCATTCTGTAAAAAAGATTTATGAACAAATTTTCGATTTTGATGCACTGATTTGCTGTTCATTTTTAAAATGACTTTCAGGATAAGTGATATTTTAATTACAAAAACTACAGCACTTTAACATAGGTATTATGTGAAATTGCTTAAAAAACAGTGATTATATTCACATAAGGAACTGTAAATTTTGTAATAAAACAGTGATTGATGAACCTGAAGGTTAAAACACCTTATTAATATGCAAAATACACACACAAAATTTCAGTTAATTATTTTCAAAACTTTTGAGCAATCGCTGTCCCCGTTTCAACATTTTCAAAAAAAATAAAAAAAAAACATTTCAAGTAAAACGCATTTTAAGATATGACATCTTGCTTAAAGTTGTGGCATCTGCTTTTACTAAGACACTTGTAGTTCTTATTCTAGTGAATGGAAAATAATAATGAACTTGGAATATTTTATGAAGATAATATGGCCTATTAAATAAAATCATAAAAAATATAGCCAATTTTTGGCAAAATTCATAATTTTACGGTATTCGGATACCTTAAGCGAAATTTTAGATTAGTTAATTTTTTTCTCATTGTGTAAGTTGTGTGTGTAGCTTTCATTCAGTAGAACTGTGCTACGAAAAGACAAATCATAATATCCAGCAAATTTATATAGTCAATTGTTATGTCTTAAATAACAGTGGCCGGATATCTCGGAAATGACTTAATACAACATTGAAAAACAATAGAAAACTAACATTCCAGGAATACTTTTCCATTTCCTTTGGTATGGTTCACTGTCTCTAAAGGATCGATCCTGTTCAACCCATAAATTCTTAAGTAGTTTTATATCAGTATGTTTAAGAGCTAATCGAATGGCTTCAGCTTTTTGGAGTTCTTCTGGAACCCATTACCATTCGAGAATAATGGTATGAGATACAACCTTATCAACCTTCCATTAAGCATTAGGGTAACATATATTGAAAGTTGGTAAGGCTATATAATGTCTCCATGTGTGAATGTTTTTCAAAGAATATGAAATTTTTTTTACTATCATAAATTTATTCTAGATTATCGATATTTAGACACATCGAAGAAATTACACTGCTGTTTATCCAAAATACAACACCTAGAAACACAAGAGATATCGAAGATGAAATCATTTAAATTTTATTCTTTTGTGAAGTGATGATGAAATGAGTTTTGGGAGTTGATCCCAAGGCTAGCAATAACTCTGCTACATGTCTGGGCAATGATGCATCTTGACATCTCCATGCATCACTAAGGATTTTCAGCTATTTTCTCATATTTCAATCCTTACGGAATACGTAATAGTTAGCTCTATAGATGTATAACTTGTTCAAAAATATTTTGATTATGTTTCACCTGAAATTTCATAGAAATGTTTTTCGACGTTTCAGTCTAAGAAAAAAACTATTCGATGCATATTTCAAATTATAAAAATTGGAATGTTTTTAAGAACAACAAGATATCGATTAAAATTTATTTCCTTTCGTTACAATGCAAAATGGAAGATCATATTAAAAACACCTATCTTTAAAATAGTAAATAATTTTACTTATAAGATTTATTTCAGTTGTTAAGCGTTCCATTAACTTTTTTTTATCTTTTTTAGAAATTTTTTTGGTATTCATTTGAATCAGAGACAAGACAATTTTTCGTACCATAAAAAAAACTAATTTTCCTAACTTCAGTTAAAAAAAAAATTTTTTTATATATAAATAAAATTTGAAATACTAAATATATAACCGTTCTGTTACTGTATTTTTTCGAACAATCCAATTTTTATTGCAGCTGTTAATAATGGAGTTATTTATCTCTCTCTCTCTATATATAAAAAGTTATAAGCACATTAATGCAGGCCAATTCTCGATAAGTTTTTTTAACAATGCACCAAATAATGTCTGTATTTAAGAAACCAACAATAATTTATTGACAAGACTATTCTCTGCTTCCGATATTGCATTTTCCCTCCTTTTGGCAAACGGCGAATTATCCGAAATTTTATTTACATAACTCTGTCACGTTTTCCCCAACCTTACCAATCGCAAAAATCCAGTTTCTGCAAATAGGATATATCACGTTGTCAGGACATTAAATCAAAAGCATCAAACGGAACATTGAGTCTCAATAATTTGGTATTAGCGTCCATTTAATGCTGGCCACGTAAACGCCCGACCTGTGTTTGGGAAAGGTCCCCTCCTCCAGGAATGTTCATTTCCTGGATAGATGGCCCGTGGAGTGGTCAGCAAACGATCCGCCTCTCCTCTCAATATTTATGTCGAGGAACATGTCCTGCAGGACAACAAAGAACTCATTTCAGAACCTTCTGAGCCGGATGTATAATGTGGACTTCATTTATGGTGAATCCGGCTGGTGCGAGCTAGATAGCATAAGAAGCGGCGCCCAGACAAATGGTGGAGGTAATGGCACTAGGTTGGAACCGTTCCAAACGAACCATTACCGAAAGGTTACCGAAGATAAAACTTTCGGGTAGTTGCGTTAAACTGGTCGCAACGAACATTCGATATATAACGGAATTCCAAGTCGGTCTTGGGGAAAAAGAATTTGATGATCATGTTGAAAGGATGTGTCGTCTTCTTGGACGCTTTGGTAGATGGACGCAGAAATCTTTTGCTAGTCATGGTTGGTTTGATAGTTTGTAAATGATGTGTGGTTCGTGCGCTTTAAAAGGAACCATTTCTTTGAAAGTTTCGAATTAGTTTGTTACTTAAGTCTCTCCCAGCCTTACATTAACGAACAAGTTCCAAGTGCAGTTCCAATTCTTAGAAAGAAAATCTCCCAATACTAGTTTCCATGGTTTTAACGAATATATCGCTCTATATTAAAAATATCTTAAAGTTTAAAGATTGCAAAAAATTTGTTTATTTTTAAACATAAGTGAAAAAACATGTTTGACTAAAGAATTTTAAGCGAAATATGAAATATATTGAACACAGAAAAGAATGATTTGATTAAAACAAAAATGAACAGTTTCTTAAAATATTCCATTTCTTACAAGTTTTATTTTTTAATATAGGAAGAGAAGAAAAGATTATACAAAAGCGTTACTTTATCACTTTGTACAGTGATTTATAATTGAAGAAAGAAGAAATGTTGCGGAAAGCGAACACGATTTTTTACACTTAGTGTTATATCAATATATATTAATTTTCGAAGCTTTTTCACTTACTTAGGTTTCCGGTTTTCTTTTTTCTTTAGTTCTTGTTATTCTTCACAATTTACATTTCATGTGAAACGTTTTCAGCATTCTTTCAATTTTAATCATGTTGTAATACTTTGATAAATTAAATGACAAATTTCTAACATGTATTAAAATTTTTATCTGAAAATAAATTTTAATTTAAATTCTATTTGCTGTAAGAGATAAGGAAATAATCTTTTCTTAAAGAGATTTTGATTTATTTTGAACCTGAATAGAAGTTGTTTTTTTTTTTATTTATTTTTATTTATTCTACTGTTTTTGTGATTCAAACTTACTTCGTGGATTAATGATATAAGTACTACAGCATCGTTTATATGTATATTTATTTGTTAGAAATCAATTAAAATATTTTTCGGGTGAAATTTTTATGATTATTACATTCGAAACATGCTACTATTTTAAAATCCGCATTTTATTTTACATTAACACAAACGGACAAACACGCGAGCATCTAGAACAGTCCAGAAAATCGTTCTTCTCTTTGCTCCGCGGTCTCAGCTTTTATAGGGTTTTTTTACTTGAAGCTTTTTTAGAATCATTTGATAGCTGGGGAAAACATTTGCAATAGGTCAGAATACGAGATTGATGTAAGATTGCATCATGTTTTAAAAAACGCGAACGGGGCAATCTTTCAGGAGAAAAGTAGTGGCTACTGCCCATTAGGCGGTGTGACGTTTGAGATAAATAAAGGTTGCATAATATTTATTAATTTAAATATTTAGTTTATTTACGTCGCAGTTATTAATCATACTTTGAAGTTAATAAAAATAATGTTGAGTTCCTTAGAGTTCAAATGATGTTGTTTGAGAGGGAGGAGGTTGCGACCGTTTTCAGCGAAGCTTTCAAACCATCTCTTCTCTCTGCCCTCTCTGGCTTCAGGATGATAGCGGTTGACGTCTTTATCCTCGAGTTACATCCGGCTCGTGGGTGGAATAGATGTTCTCTCATGTTGTCAAAGGTTGCCGGGCGATGTCCGAGACAAAATCGCGATATATTTTAAGGGTGCAGGTAGGTATTCATTGAAGGGTGGTGATCATATCCACAAAAAGAAGCCGATTTACAGCTGTGTGGAGAAAAACGTTACAGCGGGTAAACTAAAAACTGTCACGTGAAATCTTGGAGGGCTCAAGAGCATTGTTAATTACGTGAAATTTCTCGTGAGAAAATTTAAGTTAATTTTTACTTCTAAATATACATATTTATATATATAAATTTAATTATTACAAAGCAGCTGATGTTTATAAAATAACAGTCGCTTCGTAAGTCAAATAATTTCTTCCGAATTTCGAAAATGTAAATAAATAAATCCGCTCAATGAGGATAAAGTAATTTTTTAGATCCAATTGAAATTGAAATAATCACATTTTTAAGCGAATTATAAAATCTGAGTACTTATTCAGTTTTAGGAAAGGTACATGTAAGAAAAAATAAGAACTAAATAAAATTATATTTTCACAAACACCATTATAATTTTTTCATTATTATAAAATAGACTTTTTATGTCTCGAGTTAAAACTAGGAAACCTTATCTAAAAACTTCTTTGGAATACATTTAAAGGCTTTGATGTTGATAATGATATTAAGAATGTCTGCGAAAAATTGTCGCTCGAAATGTTTTTGATAATCTTATCAAATAAATGCCTTATTTTTATTACTGTAATAGTTAAACATTTTTTTGAGATGTTTACATTAGGTACATTTTTTAAGTATAGTTAATGCCTCCCTACCTAAAGAGCAACATTCATATTTTTTTTATGCTAAGTAACTTAGAGTTTGAATTTATCTATAACGTTACTCTTTTTAAAGGATTAAATACTTAAAATAAATGTATCAAATGCAAAAAAAAATAAAGTACTAAAGGTAATTTACCTTAAACACTGTTATTTAATTGGAAGCATGTATTAAAAGTAGAAAGATAGATGAAATGAGATTTTTTAATGGTTAAATCTGTCTTTAATTTCCTTCTCTTTGAAGAGAATATTTTCTAGCTCCTAATTACTTTCTTTAAAAAAACGCTTATTTTCGATAAGCGTAAATGAATTCAAATGCTTATTTTTATATATAGGCGCAATTAGCGTAGAATATCGGATTGCTTTTATATCTTAGATTTTTTTTTATGTTGTAATTGAACTCGTAATATATTCAGTTTCTGCCGTTTAAAGTAAAAACACATCTCTAGGGAACACAAAGTAGTTTTTTTTTCGTATTATATTACGTTTGTATCATGCATTAAAACAAATAATTGTATTAATAGTTAATATATTTGGATAAAAAATTAAAAATCAAAAAAATCATACAGTAAAATAGTTGCGAATCGTGGATTAAATCATGATTCCACTAAAGCGTTGTATAGCGGGGTTGATGTACACTGAATCTTTCGAGATTCAAAATCTTCATCCTGATATGATATGGATGTTTAAAGCTTGTAATAAGCTCAGGTGGTAGGCGCCATAGTCTAGTGTAGTGGTCCCCAAACCCCGGTCCGTGTATCAAATGGTACTGGGCCTCCCTAGGAACATTAAATTATTTCCAACTTATTTACTTAACTCAGTGGCGCAACAGCTCATGAGGACCAATGCCTACTGTGCCCCTCTCAGTATACGTGACCATTGGGCGCTGAGGTGCATGAGTAGATGTCCCGATCAGGTAATCAGTCTGAAGCGAAAATCCCAGTGTTTAGTCCCCAAGCAAGCTTGGTACTCATTTATTGACCTACTGAAGGTATGAAAGGCTGAGTCGACCTTGCCCAGTCCGAGGATAGAACCCCGGACCTGTGGTGTGGAAGCGCGATACGCTACCATTCTGCCACCAGGCCTTTCTAATTTATTTACTGAGATGTATTTCTCTCGGGTTTGAGTGACTTTCCATGGAAATCACTTTATATTGCGTGTTAAATCACTTTATATTGTTACGTAGATCCAGATTCGATGATTTTATGCAAAACAATCACAAAGGAAATAAACAGTTCTTTAAGAGCAATGAGAATTTGTTATCAAAAATCAGGATTCAGCAGCGATATTCACAGAGTAAATCTCCGAAGGTCTTCACACCTTCAAAAGCACTCTAACACAATTGTCAGTGTTTAAGACACGTATGTAAAAGATTATTCACAAGCACAGCCGAGCTAATCCGCTAGTCAAAACAATGTTCGCTACTCGCTGCTTAAAATCAGACTCACTCACTGGGGCTGGCATTACTCTATAAACATCCAGAAAAATCTGCATGCGTCATAAAGCGTGAACTTAGTGGCGAGATCTACTACTTTCTAGAAGAATCCAGAGGGTCCCAAACTCGCCAAAATGGTCGCCAAATTGGCGGCCAACTTGATCGCCAAAAATGATGCCAACTTGGCTCTACCACCAAGATTTCGCCAAGTTTTCATTGAATCGCCATTACATAAGAGGCACCATTGCTTGTGAATAGTACAATTTTAACATAAAATAAATACAACATAGAGTAATATAAATGCATTAAACCTCCAAATACAAGTTTTATACACTATTTACACAAAATTCGTAACAATATTGATTCTTTGGTGTAACTGTATTTTATTCCGAAAAATATTTAATTATAACTAAAATTCATTATTAAATGAAAACAATCTAAAGTATAAACAATCAACGTCCCACCCTCTGGGGGGCACGGTAAAATTGTCAAACGTTGACTGACCCGTGGCGATAAAAAGTTTGGAGAGCACTGGTCTATCTCTCTATATATAGTACATATGGTCACAAACTTGTGGCCAGCGTGTCGTGTGTTCGAATCCTGGTATTACTGAAGACCCACGGTGTAAAGAAGGCTGATGCACGTTACATCTGTCGAGGTCTAATGCCTCCCTTGACTTTAGAGTTTGGGAAGGAGGCAACATCTCAGATATAGTCTTCGTCACTTGCCCAAGGTTCGAACTTATGAGATCCGTCGCCAATCGCTATCGTGTTGTTTTGAAGTGCGACGTTAATTAATCCTCGCTCAAACTCAGGTGTCGAGCTGGTCACTCAACCTCGAACTGAAATTGCGAAAACTATTGCTATATTTTCTAGTCAGCCGGCTGGGTGGCGTATTTGTTCTGGAGCTCTGCATTGAATGTCCAAGTTTGCGGTGTCTACCCCGCCCTAAGTCGAAGGATTTGCATGATTCAAAAAATCGACAGCGTCCATGTCGTACGATTATGCAGTTTGTTAAAGATCCCTTGAGTGCTAGTTTAACTTGAGTGTTCTCGGCAAAAATAAAAATTCCTAACACAGATATGCATCGAAAGAACTCAGATGCCTGCTTCTGGGGACGAAACTGGGGTTTCAAAATTACATTGTGGCAATTGATATCTATCTATAAGGTGATAGGATGAAAGTGTACTAGGTCTGCAATGGTATTCACCAATCCGTAGCTCCATTAAAAATTATTTCTTGTTGGACGCTACTAAAAGTAACTTAATCAGAAACAATCCATAGTTATTGTTCAAAACTAAATTTGAGGAAAGGTTTTAATTTCAGATCGATTTCTGTAAAATTCTTTTTTGTTCTCCTATTAGATCTATACTATTTATCCAGTTTGGGATACATTTAATTTATTTCTGTTTGGTCCGTTAAAAAAACTTCTAATTCAATCAGTTTTTTTTTAAAATTAAGTTTTTTCATTTTAATTTACATACAAGTAGATGCTTCAATTAAAGAGCTTCCTTATTTAAATGTATCCAGATTTTATTATCATCATTATGCGGATACAAAAGTTTTATAAAACGTATTCACTGAAGTTTTTTTCTAAATCAATTACAATACACTTACTACCCAAAAAAATTAACAAAATGTATTTTATTAAAAAAAATTCTTCAGGAACTACTTCGTCAATGGTTCTTGACATCTTCCCTTATTTTGCAAAGATATACTCCTTTGAAATTCATTCTACCCATCCAACATATCAACTAAACTATTAATCGTTTTTTGCTTGTTGTCATTGGATACTTTCGAATGGAATATACGACGATGCCTTTATTCAGTAGTTCCACCATCGAATTTAAAAGCATGTTCTCAATTTCTAGACTTGTATTTCTGTCGTACTAGTGTTGAGGCTATCAGGGATTTCTTGATCGACAGTTTTTGGCTTTGTGCCCAGCTCCTTTTTGCCCTTCAACGAAGAGTTCTTTAACCCGGGGCAACTTTGCCCAAGAAAAAGAACGCCCTGACAGATACCAGCCCGATTAGAGAACATTCGACGGTTCTCATGCGTAAATGAGTCGGAGAAGTCGAATCGTATGTCGAATGGTTTCTGGGGTGGAAAAAGAATTTCCGAGATGAAAGTGTCAAATTATTTTATATGATGTGTTGTCTCGGGGCAAAATATTCATGAAGCCACTAAGCGAATGATATAAGATTGGACAGAAAAACTTTGGATGGAAGTTTAATAATTACGTTAGAATGTGTTTGTGTCTTTCAGCCCTTTTGTTTACAAAAAAAATTACGAAGACATACGTTGTTGTTTAATTTGAGATTGATAAGATACTTTATTCTATCCAGCCAGACTTTATCATCAACAAGATTGACTTAAATTAAACGTTCTATTGAGCTACTATTTTGCTTATCAACATTTTTCTTTAGATCCTTCTACTGTCAGTTTCTTTCTATTGAACGTTTTGCTATATAATTCGATTCTTAAGACTACAACTTTGTACTAAACAATTTTAGAGCCTAAATTTTTCACCAGTCTTGAACGTTTAATACTTTGCCCAGAGTTATTTTAATCAGTGTTCTTCAGCCATTGGGCGTGACCCTGGTTCGTGGATGGCATATAGCGGGATCGAGTTCTGGAATTATTTTAAACTGGAGGAATATTGTTTTAATAGAATTAATAATGGTAAAAATATATCTTCTCAAATTATATACCTAATCCTTACATTAACTAATTTTTTAAATTTCACACAAAAGTAGCTTCCGATGAATTAATAATACAAAAATGTTCTAACGGGAAAAAAACTACATTAAACAAAAAAAAATCCCTGTTTTTCTCCTAATTTTAAGTCTAACTCGTCAATTAGTAAGTAAAAAGATATAGTTTCATCTTAGCTAATCTGTCTAGAGCAGGCCTCACCAACTTATGGTACGCGGAGCAATTCTCAATAGCACTCTATACCACTCTACAAAGCTATGAGATAAAGTTAAATCTCACTGTGTCCTCTGTACGCCTCAGGCATTTTTATTTAAAGGCTGTTTCTTACTTTCAAAGCCTCATCATAAAACTATTCTGATGAATTTGCTTATGTGTAGTTTGTGGGATTTACGAAGAAAACCCAACATTCTCTGATAAAATGTGACTCATTCTTAGCATTAAATAAGTTGATAAATATCTTTAAATGATGCATAATATAACTAAATAAAATTGTATTTGTGACCTCGATTCTGCTTGAATTAGTGTAGGAATCGAATTGTTTTAATTATTGCTTACTGCGTGGTTCCTTGAATCTTATTGATATATTGGTTTGGAACACCACAGCTATAAGATTGTCCATTCCTGGAGTGGAGGGATTGATGCTCATTCAATCTATTGAGACTCAAAGTTCTCACGTTCTGGAAGTTTGGAGAGGTTTCTAGCTCTAGTATCCTCATTATCACTTGTGACTGTGTAGCTTGTTGCTTGAGGTCCGTGTGAAGTTTCGAGATACAGCTTTAACAAACAATCAGTTAATTTATCTTAGGTGTTACTTAGACGAGATATTTATCAAATCATAATTATAAATATACAGGGTGGTCCCAAATTCATGGTATAAACTTTAAGGGTAGGTACAGGACATTGTAACAATTGTTTATTGTACAGGAATGTATGGCCTCAAGTGACGCGGTCAATAAGAGATGAAAGGAGAGACAAGGTGTTTATTGAAAGCGTCGTTGACAAGCGTAATGTTTTCAATAACTCTTCATAACGGTTCAGCATATGAACTATGAAATCCAGCTGAAGCTCACATTTATTTACCACCCACTGGCAGTCAGAGAAGATAGCTTGCCGGATTCAAAGCTTGTACTCGCTGAAAATGGAAGAGGTGTAAGCAATTTTCATTTAACACTCTAAAAATGGTCTGATCACTCATAACAGCTCTTGAGCTTGACTCTGGTCTAACAGCCATAATGTTTAAGATGCTTTCTTCTAGGCATGGATTGCCTACAGCTCTTTGTCGACCAGCATCATGTCTGGTGTCGTGAGACAAACGTGTTTCTTTAAGTTGAAGATGTAACCACTAAAAAATTCTTTGATCCGACATTCGTCGATCAGGAAATTGCACGTGATACATTTGTAGCACAGCTCTGCCTTACCATTTACTCGGCCGTACGTGTAATGTATGTTTGCATTTACGGCATACGTAAAGTCTCCTATCGTAAACGTCAGAATAATTGTGAATGGCACTTTTCCCTACTGAGATGCATCATGTTGAACGGCGGCTAGACGTCTGCTGCCCCTATCGGCAACAAAACCAACTGATAATTCCATTTATCTTTTCTTTTATTTCCTCTGCTCTTCACCGCGTCACTTGCCCCCTTACATTCCTATACAATAAATGATTGTTACACAATGTCCTGTATCTCCCCTTAAAGTTTGTACCATGAATTTGGAACCACCCTGTATACGAGGTTATTCCAATGGGAGTTAAACGAAGGATAAAAATGTGTTATATTCCTTGTTGTCTTTCTGTTTTGAACGCTGAAAAAAATGTAACACACACTTACCTAGAATTATTTTATTTTCTCTCTTCCATCGTATATCACATCCTCTAAGCATTCTATTTAAGAATTCTTTTCACAATATTGCACTATATACAATAAAGAATTTCAAACCCCCAGGAAACTTTTTAAACAAGATTTATTGGTATTAAACAAGTTTCTTTCATAAAAAAAAAAAATAAATAAAATAAATATCCCATCAATAACAACCAAATAAGTTCACTCAAAAAAATATCTCCAAAGAAAGATATGAAGACTTACTTGAGGGTCAGTAAAAGTGCTCTGAAACATTTTTCTCCGAAAATAATACGGTTCTTTCTTTTTTTCCCGCCCCCCTCTCCTTGATTCAGACCTAAAGGTCCTCCAGCCCTAACTAGGGTCACAACGGTTTGGACCGCTCGTTACCCAACTTAATCGCTGAAGGTCCATTAAATGATGAAATTCCAAATGATAAGTAACTTCTGGAGAGGATGTCACAATGGGTACATTTATTCTTCTGTCATTTGGCTTTTCTTTTTTTTTCCCTCCTACTTTTAGGTTCATTTTCTTTATTTGGTTTTGTTCTTTCTATCGATCTGTATAAGAAGATCGCAAGAACTTGTAGCAAAAATATTGAACGTTCTTCTTTTGTTGATGTAGCTGTTACTAAGTTGTAAATTTGTTTTTTCAGTTCAAAACATATTTTATAAACGACTTTGTAATATTCCTCTTATCAATAAAAAATTCAGTTCAGTTTAATTAGTCAAATTTCAAGCAGAAAAGAAAAAAAATTAAATATTTTTTAATGTATTATTTAGTAAAAATTGTTTATGTACTAAAAAAATCCAAAATGAGTATTTTATGTATTAAGTTTTATGTCGTAAGCTTGTATAAAACCTATTAGTTTTGTAAGACGAAGAAAAAAGGATTTAATAGTTTATAAGTGTTCTTTCTATGCTTTTTTAAAAGTCTAAAATTTGTTTTACATTCCTAATCATTTGTTTTGCTATTCAAATATAGGCTTATTAAAACGTAAAAGGATTTGAAAGCATTTCCCATTAACAAATACTTGGTAGTAGAATTTCAAGTAAAAATTTCTAAGGATTTAAAAAAAAATTAAAAACTTCAATTTTCAAGATATTGCATTTTTTAAAAAGTAATGCCATTTTTTTTATTCATTTAAATAAATAACCACAATATTTACTTTAAAAGTAGGCTTAAAAAACCCTTTTTCTTAGAAATTAAACGAAATATATTGAAATACTTTTTAAAGTAGAAGTAATAATGTAATTTGTTTTTGATGAGGCGTGATTATCCTCAATAAATAACCCAGGCGGAAGTGGATTATTTAATTTTACTATTGAACCTTTTTTTTTTCTACCAGGAATTATTTTTAGAAATTTTCTGTGATTAGATAACCTTTTTTACTCTTAGAAATTTTTAATTCATTTATCTAATTTTGATTACTTTGTATTTTTTTTCTATTTAAAACGCAACTGAACTTTTTTTTTAAATATATATATTCTGAAACTTAAATGCAGATTTGGGATTAAAAAAATGTAATAGTCGATAAATCCGGTTCAATTAATTTTTTTGTGAAAGGATTATTTCATTTTAATATTTAATTATGTGACTTATAATATTTTATTTATAAAGATGCATAAAAAGCATTTACGAGAAGAAAGTTGCTTAAAAAGTCATTTTAAACCAATTTTACTTCTACTATATTGACTTCTTAAATTATTTCCATCTCATTAAGTATAAACTTTTTGAAATGAATAAAATTACTTCACATGCAAAAAACGTGAAATTTGTTTGATTTAAAAAGGTTTAGACTCAAATAAACATGAAGTACTGATTGACTTTTTATTATATAAAAGTAAATTGTATTTTTTTTTTTTTATTCTTTCATTTTAAGCATAAAAAATATTTTAAAAAAAAGAATTAATATTAATTTAGATCTAATTATAAAAATTATTTACTTTCATTTAACCATTAATTAATTCTTTTTAGTATTTTAAAATGTTAGAATGTACTTATATAAAAGTAGTAGTTTTTGTGACATTTCATCATTGAATTACTGTAATTTGTCCAGATTTATTTGATTACACAGAGTGAAATCATTTCTGTATAAAGTCTAATATTGGTACTTAAATTTAGAAAAAGAAATACTTAAGACATTGAAATGAACCAAAGCTCAAATTATTGCGGTGAGGGGAAGAATCAACAGACATTGTAACAATGAAAAACTCATTTAATCTAACGAAAGTATATAAATATTAAATATGTAATAAAAGTGAAAAAAAAACCCGAATCCAAACAAAATAATAATGTTTCACACAACTCTTAAAACACACTTTTGAGGCATAACCATGCAAGATCCAATAAGGTAGCTCGAATATCAGCTTTATTTAGATGAAATTAAATCCAATATACGAATATCCTTCTAACTTTTAGATTCTGATCAATATATATAATCACTAATTCACTATTCAACCTTACAATCGCAAACTCGTCCTCTTTACAACTATAGTTTCTCTCTATCTGTTCTTATAATCTTATTCTTAATATGAGTTATTTCTCATAACCTGTTTAAAGGGTAATCAGAGTTTGCAAATCATGGTTCCTTCACGAGGCGGGGCTCTCAAATCAAGCAATCAGCAAAATAGATTTCCCCAGAGGTTAATTGAAAATGCGTGAGAACCCTCTATAACTTTCATGTATTCAAGTAATATCATCAGTAAATCAAACAGAAATAAATAATTAAGTCAGTATATGTGATAAATTTCAAATATATTTCCTTCCATTTCCTTAAGACAAATTCTATTCAATATTATTCGAAGTTATGAAGTATTATTAAACCTAGAAATAATAATCCCGAGTCCAAAGCGTCATGTAAATGGCACTAGAAAGCAAATAGTTATCATTATTCAACCGCTGAACTCATTAATGCATCTTACGTACATAAAGAGTATCGTTCCATAATAATTTATGCCGAATAATAGGAAAGATATATAAAATTGTGGCAAATAGAAAATTAAGATTTAAAACACCTAACACATTTGCCTCCAACAGATTAAACCTATTGTCTGCTCTTTCACACAAACTTCATGTCCCCTGGCAATTAGATAGGCTCTAGTGCAAATTGGCAGCACCATCTCTTAAATTACAGCTCAGTTAGGATGTTTCAGTTAGGGATTTGGTATCAGGTGCAAGGATAAGGGAAAATCAGTGCTATTCGTTGGGAAATATGAGAAATATTGCTGGAGTTACGTGCCTTTGCAGTGAATGGATACGATTTAAGGAAATCCCCGGCATAACACTTTCCGCCTGATGCCCCTTGAGATATTTGTGCCACATCGGAACTTAGTTTTGTAGACAGTTTCGGAAAATAATTTATTTCGTAAATCACAATAGGTTTTAGAATAAAGACTTTTCATATTGTTAAAAAGAGGTTTCATGAAATTTATCAGTTTCGGGTTAGGTTGATTGAGAAATGTAATATTTCAGTGGTTTTGAAAACGATAAAGTTGCTTTTAAATGTATTGCTATTTTGTTAATAATTCGAGTAGATAGAATTTCAAGATTAACTATTTTAAGTAAATAATAGCAATGATATATAAAAATCATATTCAACTGTGTGCATTGTAATAAACCTCGTATTGTATAATATATTTTATATGAAAATACAAGGTATTTTTTATAATAAAGTAAAAAAAAAGACTTAGTAAGTAATTAAAAATATATTTATAAAAAAAAAATTATTTGTAACATTTTATGTATTGCTTTAATTTTTGAACTTGTTAATTATTTATATTTTATTATTTACTAATTTTTGTACATTAATGTTAACCTTCACTTCGTATATCGTAATAAAAAAATGAAGAAACGCGTGAAATTCTTTTTTTTTTTTTTAATTTCTGATATAAAATATTTAAGATACATTCAGAACTGCCATTTTTCAAAAGCGTACAAACAAATATATATGTTTAATATTTAGTTTCACTTAGATTAGAATGCAATAATAAAATTGTTTTAAGAATATTATTACAGTAAAAAACTATTTAAAAATGCTATACTTTGGCAGAAAATGAACTTAGAATTACCTATTTTCAAAAAACATTCTTTTTTTATGAAAAAGGCTTCTATAATAATAATATTTTGCTTATATATAGCCTAAGACTTCTCCAGAGAGCCTGAACTAGGATTTTTGAAATATATAACTTAAAAATGGGTTTCTTTGTTTTTTAAATACATCAGAGAAGAAATTTTCACACAAAAAAAAAAAAGAAAACACCGATAATTATTTCAATTTATAGTAACTTTGAAAGTAATATGAATTTTTCAAAAATCCTAGTTCTAGTCTTAGCTAGATATAAGCAAAATATTATTATTATAGAAGCATTTTTTTACAAAAAGAAAATGTTTTGAAAATAGGTAAATCTAAGTACCTTTTTTGCCAAAATATTGCATTTAAACCATTCTTATAGTAATAATATTCTGAATTCAATTTTATACGCTTATTCTAATCTAAGAATACAAAAAAAGAAGGTATTAAAAAGAAATATTCGTTTGTACGCTTTTACAGAATCATGGTTCCGAACGTAGTCGGATATCTTAAGTATGCGAACTTTGAATTACACAACTTAGTCGTTACTTCCTGTGCATTCTTTTGATAGATGATGTCTATAGACTTGGGGTAGCTATGTTTTGGGATTTCTTCTTGTGTGTGTGTGTTTTAATAAATTCACATGAAAAAGAACAGTCTATGGTTTTTTTATTTGATTATAAATATAAATTATATTTATATATCTCTCAAATATACATAATAATGTTTTTATGCGTCTTTTCTGTATTGTACTCTTTTGTTGATATACTTTCTCACTAAGAGATAAAATTCAGTACATACGTTTTATAGCATCGGCCAATTTCTTCGAATCAAAAGACGTCGTCAAATGCCGCGATATACAGCATACAGTGTAAAACATTTCTGCGCATGTTACAAAACAATAACTATAGCCTCATTTGGTATCGTTTTTTATTTGGCGACTTCTAATTATGATGCTGCCGAGAATTTTAATGCTGTACTTCATTAAATTAATAATAATACCAATAATAATTATTGTTTTAATACTGTTTTTATTATCATTATCGATATTATCATAATTATAACAGATTGCACTCATAAATTTTTACTGTCATATTGGATCGGAAAAAAGTAATGAACTCTTCTTCACTACAACTGATATGTTTCAATGCAATCCTTAATTTTAAAAACAGCCCTTTTTTTAATAGATTTCTAAGAACTTATGAAAATATTTTTTCTGATGCTGAGATTATTTTTATTGTAAATCTGTGATTGGAATCACTAAGAAAAATGTAAATGATAACAGTGCAACGAGATATCAGTTCATATCTTAACAAGAAGAATATTTTGTAGGTATTCACACAACAATAAGATTCTTAATGTTTTATGTAATATATAAGTTCCTGAATTTTTGTATGTTTGCAACTAATATTACATAAAAAATCATGCTCATTTGTTTTAAAGGTATCTGCCAACTTTTCTGAATCCTGTTTGACTGAAATTCAAATTTTTTTTTATATTTGCCATTTTGTGTAGAAAAAAAATCGAGCATTATAAAAGAAAAAAATTTGCAAGATAGGAAACGAGGAAGTCTATGCTCTACAAAAGTGATGAATTTTAAAAATATCTGATGTTAAGAATTATTTTAGTAAAATAAGAAACAAAACTTTCAATGCCTTTTTATGAATTTTTTTTGTCAAAGTTATGCTTCTTAAAACCTGATATCTCAAGAATTTATGAATGGGGTTTTTTTTCCATATTTTTGTATAAATGTTATTTAAAGTATGATAAAAGCAATGAACTAAGGATTTAGTTCTAACATCAATAGGTTTTTATTTTTAACAGTTTATTGTTACAAACACACCATGCTCTTAATAAAATTTTCTTTAAGAAAATGTGCAGTGGGCCGTATTTTTTTGGTAATCATAAATATATGTTACATTTTAGTGCATTGATTTTTTTCCTGTGTTAAGTATGTTATTTCAAAAAATATTTTAAATATTTAGCTTTCAATTTCAAGTAAAGTTTTTTGAATTTTGGAACAATTTTCATCATATTTTACCTAAAATACCTCATTTTAATACATTTAAATTGTCATATTATTTCTTGATCGATGTTTTTCATTAAAGTCATAAGCACCAATTAAATAACATAAAATTACTAAAAGCATGGGATTATAGAAAACTTGTATTTATACGTAGACAGATACCTTAACAAAATGTCAGTCAAACATTCTGTTGCATTGAAATAAATGTAACTTTCTACAACATGCATTTGGATACAGAAATGAATATTAATATTATTTCCGTATATACACAAAATTAACGTTTTATCACATAGATTCACAAGATATATATATTGATGATTGTACAAAATACAACATACATTAGATTTTTTACGTTCGTAGACAGATACCTAAACGAAATGACAGTCAAACATTCTGGTGCATTG
>BMAV01018667.1:171918-230122 GCA_019973955.1 Trichonephila inaurata madagascariensis | reverse complement strand
TCTCTCTCATTAATGTTTTAATTAATGTTAATGCTTATTTGAATAATAATTCTGAAACAAATGCGGATTGAGCTATTTAGCTATCTTAGATTGAGCTATTTAATTTATAACTTTTCAAACAATTATATGAATACATAATTCAAATTAATGGTAAATGTTTTTTCTTTATTTTTAGACTTTTATTATTTGTTTGAATTATTTCTAATTTTAATAATCTTTCGCTTTTGATATAGAATATTAATAAATGAAAACTCAACCAAAACTTATATGAAAAATAAAGCCGCAATTCGTAATTATGTTATGACAATCTATTACTAAGGCGACATATAAAAATTGGCCTTATACTTCATATACATCAGAGTATTTTGTATATAATAAATTCAATTTAGCATCAATTGCTTTCAAAGCATTGACCGCTCTTTCATGATTATAAGATTGCATCTCAATTCCATGAAAATTGCAACAATTTCAATCCCTCAAATACTATGCAAATCTTCGAAACATCTATCTTTATTTTGAATCGTATATTTACATTCTATTCCAATTTATATAATCCTGCTGAATCAAATAAAAGCCTTGCCACTCCATCTTACCAAGATTTCGAATAAGATGCATAACCTTGAAAGGGTTTTATTTCATTGTTCTCGAAGTTTAAGGTACGAATTCCCGTCGAAACCATTCGTCATAAGTTTTACTTGAAAATAGTCAATCTCAGAATGAGCTTTGCACTTTTATCGTATATATATATTGCACTTTAAATGGTATTTTTTCTCCTTTTTTTTCTCCCAGGAGAAATATTTGCGCGAATTTTAAAATTCTATGCATATCGATCTAGCGCTTGGACCTTAATCCAATTTTACTTCCTCAGTATGCGGCGAATAAAATATCGCTTGAATTCAATGAAACCCTTCTTTTCACTTATAAACATCCCCAGACGTCACTGGCGATATTTTTCTTATTTTTTTCTTCCCTTGGCTTACTTTCTTTGTGTTCTGATTTTACATTCATTCCCGCAAATGCAATAAAAGTGTCACGCCAGATTTTCTACGCCAAGAATATTTATGACTTTTTTTTTTACTTTTATATTCTGTCGATATTCCAATCGTAGCCAAACCCCCCCCCCCCCCCCACTAGACTGCCATCCAAGAGAATCGAATGGTCCTTGAATAGGTTATTCGATCTTTCAGAGAAGCAGACCCAAGGGATGGTAACGACCCCTTAACGGGTACTCATTTGAATAGTTTTGATGCATCCGTTATCTTTCGCCAATAGCCTCCGATACGTTCCTGTTTGCTGTGTGGATACTTCGCGTCCAAATGCTTTTTGGCGAGATTTTCCGTTTCTGGAAACGAGAGATATTTGCATTTATATTACGTCCATTTAAAGAAGAGCACGAAAATGAGACGAGTGTGAAAAAGACACATGCGAAGAGTTCACATTTTGGTTAGCAGATGAAACGATTAGAGGATCATAATGATGAGAATTCAGGAAACTGTTAAATACAACCTAATAGTGGTCCTCTCTCTTTAGTTTAAATATGAACCAAAAAATACCCACCCACACATATGAGACTTGAAAAAAGTTTTTTCTTTACCTATTTCAGAGGATGAAGGGAAATTAGCAATTGCTTCTCTGTTCCCATTTATTGAAATTTCCATTTTATCGCAACAATAAAAATTGTTTTATTGAGAACAAAATTGCGACTTTCGTATTCTACATAATCGTATTTCGTCTCTTATTTACGTGGCGTAAAATTCTAGTTTCAAAGAACTTTGTTCTGACAATGATTCGTGGTTGTGATAACCGAAGGGTCATGGTCGAGAACTCATGGCCAGCTTTCGAGTCACAGGTTCTAATATTAGGGTCACTGAAGATCCTCTGTGTAGAGGGGCTGAAGCACGTTAAAGTGTCGATGCTTAATGTCTCTCGTTGGTGTGGTAAGTAGCAGAGGAGGTGGCAGCTCAGGTCAGTGGCGAAACGGAAAATATTAGGCCCTCCCTCGAAAGTCAGATTTTGTGCCCCGAGCCAGAGCTTACACTTGGCGTCAGACAGACTTTGGTCCTGCCCCCCCCCTCAATGTGGGGGTATACATTACGCCACTGGGTCAAGTATCACCTCATCACTTGATCGAGGCTCAAAATTACGAGGTCCATACTGTGGTAGTATCTTCATAAGCCAGTAACAGCCTCAGGACAAGAGTAATCACTTTTGTCTAGTGGTTACGTTACACGATTACGGACCCTAGCTGTCCTCGGATAACTTATAGGCAATGACATAAAATTTCCTACTGTAGTTACAATTTTTAACTGGTTTTATTTTATCAAAAAAGTGTCAAAATATAATTTAGCCAAAAAAAAAAAATCAAATCAACCATAAATAACACACGAATGCTTTAGTTCCATTAACCACTGATCTTTTATTATTGTTTCTGTATTTTATTTTGCTATCGTAGGAGCTGGAACACTCTTAGTAACAGGATACCAAAGTATTGTTACTCACTTGTATTCAAAGAAAATATCAAATAAATTCCTATCAGACAATATCAGATAAAAGGAATTGTGTTTCGTGGAGGAGGAGATATGGGACGAAATATATTAACTACTCTAGGACTTGTATATAAAAAAAATCCCAAACAATGAGGAGAGAAGAAAAAGATTATAATGTTTTGGGAAGAAAGTTTTTGTTTTCTCAATTTTATATCTAGAGTAATCCTTATTGTTGACTTTTCATTTTGACTGAGGGTGTTATTTATTCTATCCTACTCAAAAAAGTTTCCCAACAATACCATTATTTTTATCTTTCCTCGGTCTTCCTTAGTAGAGACCCCTTAAAAGGAATTGCTTTTCTTTGGATTCTCAATAAAAGTACTAGCGCTGTATTGTTTGTTTTAGAATATTTATTGTCATTGACTTTTCTTAATGGTGAATATGATAAATTGTTGAAGTTATTCAAAAGAATTCTTTAAGGGCTCTTCTTTAAAGAAAAAAAAGGTTTTAAAACAAATTTCCAAATATTCTTTGAAGATTTTTAAAATCCATTCAACAATAAATGAACAGGTAAATATTTTTTTTAAAAAAAAAATCTTAAAATGTATATAATTACAGAAAATGGTAAAAAACTTTTTTTTCTTAAATAATTTCGAATAATTTATGAACTTTTGCCTTGAGAAGTACTAGAAAATTAAAATACAATTTTAAATAAATAACTATCAATAGAAATGAATAGAAAAATCTATGTTGCTACTAAATAAATTCCCAAACTAGAAAATTGTCCGCTATTCAAGTAAACATATTCCAAATTAAACCACCATCAGCTACGGTAGTAATTGGTCATACTTTATTTACAGATTAAGTGATTGATTATTAGCATCGTACACTTCACTTAGAAGCAACACGAGCTTTATTAACACCTCGGACCTAACCAGGGGATATGACTTTTTGGGAGTATACATCCACAGGCTTGAACTGGCTGCTGCTGACGAGGCCTGACCACTCTGCGGCCATGCCAGGATGGAGGGTGACCACCTTCTATAATGCACTGGACTCGATGAATACCCGAATGACGACGTCGTCAGTTGGTATTGGGAGGTTCGACATCTAATAGTCAAGAAGCCAAGAACGGGCTTTGGATAAATAAATAAATTTTCAACAACAGACAAGGATGACATTCGATCTTGCGCAAATGAACAAATGTTTGTTCTTAATGTCGCTTTATAAAGTAATACGAGAGCTGATGGCTACAGATTTTGTAATTTCGTGCCTCGTACAAGGGATGATGACACCCCTAAGCTGGCACAACTTTTCCAACGGGAGGACTTTAAACCTCAGCAGATTTAACATACACCAGCGCCTCTACACGGTGGATCTTCAGTGACACTAGGACTCGACCTCATAACACGACGGTAACGAATTCGCGAACATAACCACCAGGCTACCACGGCCAGATTCTGATATGGCATCTTATTCTCAAACTTATTTTTTAAGCTCATCGGTAAAATTTTCATTACAAAAGAACTTACAATACAGTTCATTTTTAATCCTTGGTATATTTCCATAAACGAGAAATGAATTAGTGTTCTCTAGAAGATCTGGAATAAAATGCACACAGAAATCACATAAAAAAGATCAACCATGATAAGAAAATATTCACAACCTTATTGCCACAAAAGCTGTTTCAAAGAATTCACATTAATCCTATAACGAAAAAACCATGTTATTTCTGGCAATTAATTCCTCAACACTAAACTATTTTACTACGCAATTAGTATTTTTCTGTGTTTATCCGCATTTCACCTAATACCACCTATAACCTCTTGTCTTTTTGTCACAAAAGCAAACTATTACTTCAACACTCATTCAATCCTTCCCCAGCATCTTTTATGACACCTTCTAAAAGCATAGATAAAATCGGTCATATCTTTCTACTCCCCGTCATAACAACACGATGGATTATTACAGAAATGAAAGTGTTATTGTGAAAATCCTCGCTTAAGTTTCACTTCTTAGTAACAACTACAACGAAAACTGGGTCTTATACCCCTACTAAACCCCGCGGCGAACACAACTATTTGAATTACACCAACACGCTGAACATAGGTAAAGTAATATATATAGCACTAGCTGTCAGTTATACTCAAGCAACCTATCTGTTATCTGAGGTTCTTGTATGGGGTGTCTCCCAGCTTTGCAATCGTAAAATCTAGCCCTCCAGTAATACGCAGTTTAATAAACGCGGACGTGTCCGTAATATCCGTCAGAGCTCTCTAGTACTTGTGATGTCGTAGTTGGAGACGATTCCATAACTTTCGGTCATAAAACAGCTACGTTTGTCGACGACAAGGAAAATTCAGTTGTTTCGTCGCATTTTAGTTCATAAATTATGAGGCGTGAGTTTTAGTCATGTCATGTTCTTTCGCGTGGTCTGGATTTGTCGCAATTAAATCCGGAAGATTGCTTGTTGACAAGATTAAACTACTGTTTTGACTTATTAAGTCAGGTTTTGATTTTTATTTAACTCGTTTGTTTGTTTCTTCTTTCTTTTTTATTGAAGGAGATTACAAAATAAAATGCATTTTAAAGTTATTTGTATGCTTAATTAACAGTGATCCTAACTATGATTCTGCAGTGGTACTACTATAAGGTAAAGTTGCAACTAGGGATTGCAGTATCAGACCAAAGGTTCAATACCGGTATTCGGTATTTTTTAGATCTTAATACTTGGATACTGGTTTTAATACCGGTAGTAGAAATTTTAGGAAAAAAAAGGTGTTTTTTGTTTTATTTGTCAGTTTTATTAGAGAGTGTAAACTATTATACAAAAATAATTTGTAACTTATGAATTACAACAATGTATAAATCGCAAAAAAGTATGGGAATATCTTATTTATTTAAATCACACACAAAAAAGTGTAAACATCACTATTCAGAGAGTCTGTGGTATATTACAAACAAATTTTTGAAATGTGATGTTAAAAACATAATGTATCAATTGTACTGTATGATATGCAAATACAATATGAATAACAAACTCACCAATTTAAAAACATCGAAATATTACGCACTTTCTTCACAACCACAACCTTGTTTTCGCAGATACGAATACCAGACTACGAATCCAGCGCATGTGCAGTATCGCTCTGTGCTGTAATGGGATAGTTTTGGTCCACCTCCTTGAATAATTCACATATTTTATCACTTCTCTTGATTGTACGATGCAACTTTATATTCAGAGTATAAAATTAATTTCGCCCGTTAGAGAGACATAAAAACAAAAACGCATACTGTTTTGCTATGTTGGCGATCCCTGAACATATATTGGGGACCAATTAAAAAATTTCTAGTAAATACCGAAAAAATGGCATTTAAACTTATGAATACCGATATTACAAAATTGTACAAATAGCTAAAAATACCGTTATTTAGTATCACGGTATACTGGTATTGCAATCGCTAGTTGCAACCGAAACTTCAATTTATTACAGTACTAATTCGAATAGGAGATAATTATAACTTTTTTAGAATTCTGATTATGTGTAGGGAAATATAACTATATTTAATAATTAACCCCTTAAGTGCTGCCGGCTTATACATCCGTCTTGCTCAACCGGTGCGTTGTGGGCCTGGACGTATATATCCGTCTTTCCGAAATACGATTCTTTTCTTTGCGCTGCAATCAGTAAAACTATTCCGAAGGTTTTAGAATGCAATAAAATTAACTCGACATTGTTTGTGAAGGATTTACTTATTCAGAGAAAAATTTGCAGTTTTGTGCCTTTTCTTTCCCCTTCCCCCTCGAATACACCGCATGTGCGCGCCTATGGGAAAAACTATGGCACTGATAGCGAATCGCATGACTTTTAATCGACAGTTAAGGGATTAATAATGATCATCGAAAAAGCTATTCAAGAATCAGTTTAAACATGATTTGAATGACAAATTACGTAAATTCATTTAATTGCTTGAAATGATTAACTGTAACCAAAAATTTTATGGAGCTGTTACATTTTTAAAATTAAAACTCTGAATAATACACCTTCGATGCACATTTAATCGAAAATGGATTTTTTAGTCTCTTTTTCAATTCCTACACTATTAAGTCACACTCTCTGTATATTTATTTATTTGTTTGTTTGCTTATTTATTTATTTATCTTCGTAGAATTTTCAATCGTTAAAAAAATTCATTTTAAAGTGCTCAATTGAGCTGAAACATTATATACTATGATGATTTTGGATGACAATACAATAATTTAATTATAATTAATAAAAATTAATTGATTAAAACTAATAATTTAAAGAATTACAAATACACACAGCCACCTTAGCATCATTTTTGGCGACTTAGTGACCCTTTTGGCGATTTGTGTCAAAACTTGAAAAGATTTTTTCTCATATTTTAAAGCGCTCATTTGAGCTGAAATTTTGCATATACTATTGTTCTGGGTAAAAATACGATAACTGAATTATAATTAATTAAAATTGACTGAAACTAATTATTCAAAGAATTACAGATACAACCATGTTGGTTTCATTTTTACCGGTTTCTGACGTCATCTTAGATTCCTATCTATTGTTGTAATAATTTAACTGTTAAAACAAAGACAAAAGTTAGCGTCGAAAACCTGTTTCTGTAGCCAAATCAAGTTTGCTTGTTACAACAAGTGCAGAAAATCATGCCTTTTTCAGTTCCTACTATTAGTTCACTCTCCTATATATATATATATATATATATAATATATATATATATATACTCAACAAAATCATCAACAATCAATATCGAAAACAAGGTAGGAAATATATATATATATATATCTTATTAAAATTTTCAATCGTTATTAAATACTTTCTATTCATCCATTCAAAGTAGGAATTGACTTAAATTTTTTTTTTATATTACTTGTTTATATGTAAGCACACTTTATGTCCCGTGTTAGCCGAATGGTCATGGTGACGAAACTCGTGACCATATAATGAAATTATTTCTTGAAAATATATATATTTTTCAACTTCTTAAAAATGTCGTTCCATGGTGAAACATTAATTTAATGAGACCACAAATTTATAAATTTTTTTTATATCAGTGCCATATATGCGCTTGAAGTTAACGCCCTGAAATAAACTCAAATGTCTGCCTTCATTTACTTGCAGATGAATTAAAACATTCTTTTTCTAACTACTAATTCGTCCATTAATTGTTTGCAACGCATTTACAAATTAGCGCCAACAATCATTATGATATATTTCGCTCATTCTCTCAAATAATCTTTAAACATATACTTCCGTAACTTTCACTAGCTTAACTACAATTTCCCAAGCCTTTCGCCACATGCCTAAGCAATATCATTATCACGTAAAGCTCGCAGCAAAATCTTAATTATTTATTCAGTCTTCCGAAAGTTTGTTGGGCCCGTGGATACCCCACACAGCGCACGCACATCATACTTCCCCAGCGAGTTTTTCAAATCCCCAGAGCGTGATCCCTGCGTGAAAATCTGGAGACGCCAAACCCTGGATCACGAAAGCGTGTCCACAGTGATATATTCGGTTACCCGATAAAATCACCCTAACCACCACGCCGCGCATGTTGTGTTTCGTGATTAGTTGCATTGCTAATTACGCCTATCTGCATATCGCTTAAAGTCTGTCGTCGGATGGAAAGTGTGTAACTCTACCCTTTGGAGGCTTAACTTCGTCTCTAATCCGCATTTAAACGAAGTCATCTGCAGTCGCCAGGTGTAGGCTTTCCGATGGCATGAGTGTCTGTTGCTAACCCTCTTAATCTGTCAACGACTTGATTGCGACTGCTTAACTGTGATATTCGAGAAATGCTGTGTGTGGTGTTAGGAATATATTTGTGTCTTAATGTTCTGTGGAAGATATAAAATGTCTCAAAATATGAAACTAGTGCATTGTTATTTGTTGAGGGACGTATTATGCTGCTCATAATAACTGATACGGCAAGGATAAACTCATATCATCAAGACAAATTACTGTAGAATAATAATATCCAATACTGAAGTGATTAATCGTGATGAATTTACATCTCTAAAAGACAAAGCAGAATTTTGTGAAGGGTTTTATAAGTGCATTAGGTCGAATGACGGGTGTATGAGATAAAGAAATAATAATTAATCAGAATCTCTACCTATGGGGATATGTTTTATGACAGAAGCGGGGAAACTTTTTCCCCGGGTAAGGGCTACTTCTAATATTTGTTCAAGGTGTTGCTGTCCACCCATATGTCCAGTGGGTAGATAAGGTCTACAATATTTACCATAACTTATAACAACACATTCGGAATATGTTCTTACCTACATAACTACAATAAAATAAATTTACATTTTTAAGACCGCATTGAAATGAAAATGAAAGATACAAACATAAGAACGATAAATATAATAATATTAAAGGATGCATTTGTTACGAAACAATTCAAAATACATTAAAAAGGCAACATTTTCGTCTCAAGTTAGGGCTCATAGTCAGCGGCGCACAAAGGAATTTTTCAAGGGCAGAGGGGTGGTCCAGGAGAAGTCCATCATTCTTGTATCATGCTCCAATACGTTGCCCATCATATTCTATTGATTTTGTCGGTTTTCGAAGACAAAAAACAGTAAAAAATTAATTATTGGATAAATAATTAGCTTTAACTAATAAAATTAATTATTAATAACAAATAGTTAATTAAAACATTTTACGTACTATATACATAGGATTGTAATCCATCAAAAAAAAAAAATCAAGGACTTTGGTGGAGGGGGGAGGGAGTTGGATTGGGGGACACCCCCAAGCGTGCGTCACTGTTGATAGTTATGATCAATAAGAAACTTAGTCTACTTACTGTCAGCCAATCTTGAAAATTCTGTATATATTTACTAACTGCTAATCTTCAGGGTCGCCCCAAAATGTCTGACGAGCAGTCTACTGGTCGACGGTGATCGACTTAATGCCCATTCCTGTTCTATAAAATGGATATTATGAGACAAAAAATTTTTTAAAAAATGATTTCAGAATTTAATATTGCCACAAAGAGGTTGGATTTTCGGAAAAATTAAAAAGATTAATTTTTTGGTTACATGATTTTAGACTCAAAATAAAATTATTTTTCTACAATTTAAGTAACCAAAGGCGATGATTTTTTATACATGAGTACTGAGTATTACAATGTACATTGTAACATTTCATAATCCCAACTGTCTCCCCCACTCCATTGAATCAGTCTAAAAATTCAAGCCTTTTTCCATCTTCCACTTTATCGTACACTGTAATTTCTACCTTTAGACTTTTTTAAAAATTTCATATTGTGAAGAAGCTGTTAAATATACCTGATAGTTTTTTCTTTGTAGCTATTTAGTAGGTGTAATCTCTCCAAAGCAACAAATTACGAAGTCCGTTGCCAATAGCCCTCTTGCAGATCTTATAGTGCGACGTTAATATTCATTCTCACTGTAAACAACACATTTTTGACTAAAGTACCTGTTTTTCTTTAGTAATAATTTCTGTGACTTTTTACGGTAAAAAAGCTCAAAAACCTAAACTTCATTCTCCTTGGGAAAGTTTTTAACATAAATTTTTTTTTGGTTTAGTTTTCTTCTTATCCATGTATCAGAGAACATCATCGCATAGGTATATTGAAATTCTGAAAAAAAATTTCAATCTACCTAATACACATGGAGCTGATTAAAATAAACGAATGGATAAGTGAAAGATAATATTTATTTTTAATTTAGTATCTGATTAGACTTATGTTCTGTTGAAATTCATGAATTGTTTATCCTTAAATTCAGTTACAGGTAGTTAATAGAAGATATAAAAGATATAAACATGTTAGTATTATTGGTGAAATATTTACTAGTAAATGAAATTTATCTAGCAATGAGATAAAGGTAATATCATAAAATTAAACAAGCTATTCACTCAAGCCTACTGGAGATGGTTGTAGTTTGGAAAACAGATAAAATTTACCATTCTTCGTTTTATGAAGTTCATTTTTGAAATTCTGCTATAAAGTTGCATAAATATTTACATTTCTATATATTCTTCTCGAAAATTAAAATTTCAATTTTTTTCCATTAGAATGTACCAATTTTAGAATATGCCGAAAATATATATATAAAATAAATTTGAAATGCATTGCATTTTGCCTTTGGCAAGCTCCGTTTTCCATTTCCTACTGTTTTCATTTTCGAGTTCATTTGTTGATATAATTCATTAAATTTGCTTCAGGATAGACTTAAACAATATTTTTCTTATTTTTGCTTTCTCAATCTATTTATAACAACGTATTAGTGCTATTTCTATTTTTTAATTTTATATCTTATATATAAAATAATTTTGCTTTGTTTGGAGATATCGAGTTAAAATTTTATTACTTTTTGACACTCTATAACTTGACGATTCTTTGGAATATTCGATTGGAGATTATTTATTCTTGTAAGCTAGTTTGGTAAAATATTATTTTAAATAGAAATTATATTTACTTAAAAAATATCTTCGATAAATGGATTGGATTTCTTTTTCGCCTCCTGATAAAATCAGAACTTTTATATTTTCACCTTTCCATCCGTTGCCTGGAGTTTCATTATACAGCACTACTGAATATTTAATCCAATCAATTTTCAAGCAGATTTTTCATTATATCGTTTGCCTTTTTCTGGTAATTCTTTTCCATTAAATTGTTACAACTATTTCCAAATTTTGCGAACGGTTAAGTTGATTATAAATACTTTCGTTTACTTAAATTCGCTAAAAGTTTCTTCTTTATACTTAATTACTTAAATATTTTTAACCAAAATATATATGTTCATGAAATGGAAATTTATCATTTTGAAATAATTGAAACATTGTATCCTTATAAGATTTCATTATTATTGAAGATACCCACATTTGGCATATTTCTAAGCGAATTAAGTTGGTTTTTAAGTTGGTTTTACCAAGATTTGATGAAAGTTCAATTTTGTTACTTAATTTTAATAATTTCAAGGTATCGATTTTTTTAATTATGTTATACTCAAACCTGACATAATTCAGTCAATGTCAAAAATTCTATTTAAAACATAAAATACTCTTCGCATACTTCTTGAAAAATTTTTATGAAACTAAAATGTACTATATTTTTATCATTCCAATAAAACAAATATTTTATTTTTTATATTCTGATTACAAAATTCAGAATTGTTTCCCTTAGATGCATGATTATTTTGTTTTGAATTTTAAAAAATTGTTGTTGTTTTTTTACAGGAATAGGTTACGTAAAAAAAATAATAAATCCAGGTAATAGTATTAAGTATTTATTTTGAAAAAAAGTATCATGTAGATTTTGACAACATACAGTATGCCACCAAAATCTGGCATGTATTCAAAAAATTTTACAAATGCAGCTTCAAGCATAGATAGTTTACCTGAAAACAGATTAGAAGAATTTTTTTTTTCAATTAGATAAATCACCACTTTATAGAAAACTTGAAAATACGAAATATCTCTCCAAGCAACACACTGAACTTTTTCACCCACCAACAAAAAATACAACTTACCCGCCAAAAGTAATGTCAAAGTTTTACTCTCATATATAATTTATTGTCTATGGTTATCAACGTGCGTTCGGAAACGCACACGCTCAGGTTTTTGAATAAAATTAAGTGCAACTGGAATGCAGACAATTAGCAACAATGTGTGCTTCAGGTTAAATTTACCATTTTTAACAACTTTTCTGTTTAAAATTAAAGAATGTCACAATTTTTAATGATGATGTTTGTATGTATGACCTCACTTTACTCCAACACCATTCAACCGATCACCATTAAAATTGGGATGTACATATATTTTTTTGTGGAGAAGGTTTTTGAGCTGTTCTCGTTGTCGCAGCTCCCCACCAGGTGGCGCTACAGAATATCTTCTGCACCGCTCAACCAGTCACCAAGTTGCCAACTCGGCTTTATCAGCATTATAATGTAAGGAACCGTGTTGCTTGCGAATATTACAATTTTAACATAAAATAAATACAACAGAAAGTAATGCTAAAGTATTACACATCCAGATATTAATTATTTACACTATTTTAAGCATTCATTACACAAAATTTGTAATAATATGTTACTTTTGATGGGCAGAGATCAGCTTTGGGAGGTGCTTTCAAAAATCGAAACCTAAGAGATGTTACCCGAGTCATTATAATTTTTGTAAATAAAATCCTTTTTATCAGCTATTAGACCTACAGACTTAAAATTTAGCAAACATGATTTTTTGTTTAGCTGAGATATGCAGAAAGCTTTTTTTTTCTTGTTTGTTTAATTTGCAATTGACTTAAAATGAACTCATTAAAAACTTCTCATCATCCTTCAATTTGTATTGTTTAACTTTTTAACTCTCCCGTGCGAAGATTGGGTACACCAGCTTGTATCTTTTAAAAATAACAAGATTTCTATTTATTTTCTATACAGAAAATACCATTCACTTTAACATCTGATTTAAGTGATTCATGAAGAAAACACTACTTAGATTCACTTTTAAGCAACAAATATTTCCTACAGCGCTTCTAGTTAGGCTTAATGTAATTGGCTAAATCAGTTTCTTGACGTTATGGGGAAGGAGACGTTTCCATGGTTCCGTCGCAAATTGTTACCGGCTCTTCATGAAGTTAACAACGATGGCATACCCAGGCGTGTACGCTTATACCATCCATTACCCAGGATAATTGTTTGCTTCTTTGCGGAGACGATTCTTGCGTAATTCTATGACTTCTCCTCCAGAAAGCCACATAAGTCGTTAGGGCCTGCTTTAATCCTCTTCATTTTGCCTGGGTAAGATGCCATCTCTTAATTAAATAAAAGACGAAACCCTCTCGAAATTGCCAAACGACTACCCCTCTCGCTAAAGGGGGCCTTGAAGTGGAAAGTAGCCTGCGCCTTGTGAGATTGAATTTTGTCAAGTGTCATGTGCGCCAGGCACTTGCGGTAATTCTGGCTCTGTTTACATTAAGAGCTGGGGATCGTATTCCTCAGTATAAAGGAGAGATTGCTTTAAGGTTGTTGGTTTCGTTATTTTTCTTAATTCGTCAAAAATATGGGATTTTGGAGAGAATTCAAGTGTATGTGTTCACAGACTTTCTTTTCAAAGGAAGAATAAATGACTCACTATTATCGTATTTCCTTAGATGTTACTTTTGTCATTCAAGTAATGCAATCTTAAGCCTATTTAGTTGTGTCTTTCAGTTATTGGTTTTCACTACTTTGGCTTTGATTACGAGAGTATGAAATTTCCGAGTTAAAAAGCTTATGAGGGTATAAAATATTGTATAAACTGTATGCTAGAACAGTAAAATGTATTTTATTTTGCGGATTTTATTCAAAAAAGTCAATTTGAAGCAAACTGTCGTTAAACACGTGTGCTTACTATTTCTCTTATAACACATTCTGGAAGAATTACAAAAAAATTTTATCATATACGTTGATATTGATACCTATCCAAATCTGAATGCAGTTATTACTTAGTTTAGAATACATGTTAAATTTATTTCCCTTTGTTTTCAATCCACAAATATGGTTATTTATTATTTAAAAAAAGCAATAAAAAAACCCGTAAAGTAGAAAGTTTAATTTTCATCATCAGCTGCATTTAGACAAGATTTTGTAATGTAAGAATTTGATTTGCAGAAAATTGGATATTGATGAAAAATAATTTTTATTTGTGTTAGCAATAAAAAGATTTTTAATTATATTGGGTATTACGTAAGAAATTTTTTTTTCTAATGGGCTGCGGATTGGTGTTTTTTGCATTGCAGACCTAGTACATTCATCGGAAGCTAGTATCTCTTTTTTTAGTGCAGCACCACATAGGCGGATACTAACGCTTGGTGGTATCTTGATGCTGTAGGTTTCTCCTAGAGGAGACACTATGACTACTTCAAATTAAATACTGGCTTTTGTAATCCAAATTAGAAAATTGTTATAGAATAAATGTATTTAAAACATGATAATGAATAAATATATACAAGAATACCAACTCTAGGATACGAAGATTTAAAACTTTACGAAACTGAAATAAATTATAAATTTTTATTCATAAAATTCAATTTTTTGAAATAAGTATTTCTTTGAAGAAATTCTGTTTCTTTCTTATAAAAAAAATCCTTAATTTGTTTTAAGAAACAGCGTCCTCAATAATATTAAAGAGATTATACTATTATCTGCTTTAAAATTTATATTCATTGAAACAGAAAACTGATTGAAAATAATAGCATTTTAAAATTAATCCTAATATGATACATATTAAATGAGACATATTGATGGTTCACTTATCTTTTGAGAAGCTGGCATATTATTGAAAAATTTCGGGGAAAAACTACCTTTGTCTGGAGTAATAAATAGAACGATCAACACATTCCCGATAACCGCAAAACAGTACAAGAGTAAGCAATATAATATAAGTAGTATATACAGGAAAAACGTTACTGGCATATACCACTTACTTAAAATTCTCTTTTATTTTCATTTGAATTATTTCAGAAACATTATTATGTATATAAAAAGGACTAATTCTACTTCTGCTGGCCTATACATCAACAACAGTAAGTTAAACAACTAAAACTCAATTTTAAAATCCAGTAAAACCATTACTTTGAAACTTAAATTGGAAAATAAATTGAATAAAGCTTTCAAATAGATTTAAGTGCCTTATTTTTCTACCAGTATTCTTGAAAAAATTTAACGAAACTAACCAAAAAAAATTAATTCTCTCAATCCAAAAGTGTCCCACCGAAAATTTCTATTATCATCTCATCCCAGAGCGCACATATTACCTTCCTGAGAGCTCAAATAATTTAGTTCTAATTTCAAAACAGCTATTCGGAATGACATTTAACAAATTGGAGCAAATGGGGAGAACAGCTACCAAGCCAAGAGAGTCAGTCCTTTACCAGTCCATAAAGACTGTCGAGAACAAAAGGGTATAAATAAATTTTGTCGTTGTTATAACTCGCTTGGGACATGCCTCCTTGTTGTGTTGCTTGTTTTGTATCAGATTGTTCGTTTTCTGACTATCCCAGAACGCTAGTATCGAGGTTGAGTTTGCGTTCTATTATCACTTAAATGCGTTGCTGAAGTAAAAGTAAGCGACGAGATTTTCTAAGGCATTTTATTTCTATTTCATGCAACCAAAAACCACAAGAGACTTTTTTGTTCCCTTCGGTTTGTCTTAATGGCGTTGGTCTTGGCTTCCGAGTGCCTTAGTGGTTTGAAGATTTACGTTGTGCAAGTATTTCCCTTTTTACTCCCTCATTCCCTTTTTTTTTTCAGTTTCGGTGTAGTGAATTTTCTCACAAAAGAACTATATATAAAGTATTCACATGGTAATATTACAATGTTTTTGTTTTCTAAGTGATATGTTTTGAAAGATAAAAATTAAAATGAATCTCGTTTCAGAATAGGGTAATTAACGTTGAAGAAAAGTACATAGAGCATAGTTAAGTAAATAGTTCTGTTCTGGTTCTAAATGAAAGTGTTTTACTTATTTTTCAGGCTTAAAAAAATTTCTGGTATTACCCTCGCAGGCAATATATTCCGTTTGTTATGGTAAAATCAGCTTAGCTATTAGCTAGTATTTAATTATTTTAACTAAACAAAATAAAATAACTTTGTTGGCCAGTTATTATTTTCCTTACTCCATTCTTTTTTCTAAACATTACAGCCGGTTACCTACAAAGGCTGTCTCAGTCAGCTAATACCATATTGATCTATTCGATACTATATTCTTCCATCGGCTAACTCCCAAGTTCTTCAATCACTTTTCTACCCTATCCATCCACCTTGTTAGTCCATTATCTACGCAAATATTATCTTGTGACGAAAACCACAAAGTCTTGGTAACTAATTCATAGCTCGAAAAACTCGATCTGAATCCAACGCGAAAATAGGTATATAGAAGCCATAACTTATAACACAAATATATTTCAAAGATATTTATTGATTAAGTAGCTTAAGTTTACGATGGAAAAATCGACCTACTCCTTGACGGACTACGAAAATACCTGGCAACTACTACCATAACCATAAGGGACGTAAGCCAACTGGCGCAACTATATTCGGATCAAACCTAAAATATATCTTCCAAAATGTCTTAGAAACTGAAAATGCAGTCGGTAATTTTGTCCACTAGCATCAACACGCTTTAATTATAATCCTTAGATTTCTTTCAATCATTTTATATAACGATTCCATCTGCATATCACGTTTTCTTCGTAAGAAGTTGGCAGTTAAACCTTTCTAATACCAAAGGAAAATCGTAAGAGCCAGCCTAGAACGAAACTGCGAGATAGTCCTTTAAAAACTACTGTGCTTTAATTTTTATCATTTTAAGGATTGATTTTTGGTTTTCAAATAACTTCTGACATTAAAATTCAGTAATTGAAAAATTTTCACAATAATTCTGGTAAACTTTATAATTCAAGTTTACACTTTCTTAATTCCAATATTCTCAATAAATGTTCGAAAGTCAGTGAATTTTAAAAACTTTTTTCTTAATTAGATAATTTCATATATATTTGCATATTATTATTTGGAATGTTAACTATTAGTTAGATTTTAAAAAGAAAGATGTTTATTACCGTGTCATATTTTCATTGCATTTATTGTTTTCCTGGATATTAATTTCTTACCTTATTTTCTTTTACGCTTTTGTAAACATTATACACAGTGGCGCACACAAGGGACACTATACACACTATACACTGGGCGCACAAAATCAAGTGCTATGGGGGTGTCCGGACCCTAGGACACCCTCCATATCCCTTGATTATTTTTTTTCGTTTGGTTATAATCCTACGTATATAACGTAAAATTTAATTATGTATTTGTTATTAATAATTAATTTTATTAATTAATGCTAATTATTTATTCAATCATTAAGATTGTATTGTTTTCGTTCCCGAAAATCAACAAAATCAAAAGAATATATCGGGCAGCGTATTGGAGCATGATACCAAAATGGTGGACTTTCGACCCTGGACCCCCCTCCCCCACCTTGAAAAATTTTTCTGGCAGCTACTGACTATACATATGTACAAAAGAGGAGGTCCTTCAGAGATGAAATATCCATAGTTAAAAAAAAGGGAATAATTTTGAAAAGGGAAACACGTGTAAAAAAATACATATTCCAGTACCTCACACAGTTTCTAAATAAAAAAAGAAAAAAAAAACTTTTTTTCTCTCTCTCTCTTTGAAAAGTAAAAAGTATAGGAGATTAAGAGTTTTACGTTAGAGGGAAAAGCGTCATTTATTTAAACATACCATTGGATTTTTCCCTTTCAAATGCTGTACTTTTTGACTTCACGTCTCAACCCGCCAGACTACTCATTACTTGTTTTTGTAAAGCCTCCGACCTTTGTCCTGATCGTGCCTTGCCACTCTCCCTCTCTGTCTCCCGCCGTCTAATAGTAAAGTTGTAATCACATCTACAACCTTACAGCTAATCCCCGGTATCTGCGTAGACGTACGACCACACGTACTTTTCGGTACTCCTTGGGGGGCGATCTACCGCTATTCGTGATCCATCTTAGCGAGGATTTTTCTGATGATCTCAGCACATAAACGTTCACATAAAAGAAATAGATCTTCAAAAGCTGTATTTAAAAAACAACAGAATCTCTTGTTTGGTTAAACCAGTGGTTTTCAAACCTCGCCGACGCGTGAAACCCTCAGAACTGAATTTTGTTTTCAGGAAACCCTAAGCACACATCCCCCAGAAGAATATATCTAAAAATAATATAGTAATACCCAGAACTTACGCGATAGGTGAGACTGATTGATAACCGCGTAAGTCGGGGTATAATTTCGCAAATAAATTGTTTTTAGTTGGGACAAGAGAAGAAAAAAATAATTTAGGAAAAAAAAAATGTTCAATAAAATCTTAGATAACACAAATATAAAATTCCAAACCCAAGTTATTTTAATGTAGAAGGTAGTCTGCCGGCTCTAAGATTTTTTTCTCCCTCAAAATGTCCTTGTAGCATGCTAATAATTTTTTCATTCCTTGTTTTGTTGAAAAAATACGCTCTTCGTTGGAGACCGTATTTTATAGCATTTGAAACCCTTTTTCAACTAAGGTATCCGACTACGTTCGGAACCGTGATTTAAAAAAGGCGCATAAATGGATAATTTTCATGTTATTTAGTGTCACTTAGATTAGAACACCTGTATAAAATTGTTTTAAGGCCCCATTTTGACAAAAAAAATTATTTAAATACAATATTTCGAGAAGAAATTAACTTAGAATAACCTTTTTCAAAATGTTCTCCTTTTGTGAAAAATGCTTCTATTATAATAATACTTTGCCTGTATATAGCTCAGACCTCTGTCCAGAGGCTCAACTATGATTTTTGAAAAACTCACATTATTTTCAGAGTTACAACCATTTGAAATAATTATCGGCGTTTTTTTCTTAAAGTTTCTAACCTCTGGTGTCGACCCCGGGGTACTCCAGTGATCCTTCTCTATTTACGACCCTCCATCTTGTCATCCAATTTCTTCTTTTCCCGTCCAGACCACAGACCTATGAATGTTTGGCGCAGTATAGCCGAAACTGGCTCTTGTGCCATAAAACACCAAACTTAACTCAACTCAGCTCAACCCCTCTGGTGTCCTAAAACATGGATAAACCCACTTCTAAGTTATAGATTTCAAAAATTCTAGTTAAGGCTCTGTACAGAGGTCTGAGCTATAGACGTGCAAAATATTATTATAATAGAAAGCTACTTCAGCCAAAGGAGAATATTTTGAAATGGATCATTCTATGTTCATTTTTTGTCAAAATATCGTACTTAAATAATTTTGATTGTACGGTTTGCTCAAAAACAATTTTATATACATTTTCAGTAATCTAAGTGATATCAAATATCATAAATATTATTCCATTTTATATGTTTTGTAAACACGCTCTGGGAACGTAGTCGGATAACTTAAACTAAGGCCTTCGATGTACCCAACCGTCCTCGATTCTGGTTGAACTGGGTCTAAAGACTTTACTTTTGTTTCTGTTCATGCTTTTCTATGAGCTCATGAATTATCAGCTCCTGATTGTGAGAGTCCAGAATTTCTTGAACATAATCACTATTCATTTTTAAATTTATTTGCCTGCAAGATCGAAAACTTGATAAAACACATTATCAGATTCATCAACTTTGGCAAAGGTTGCACCTGAGTTATGGAGACGGGAGAAAAAAAAGAAAAAAGACGAAGTGACCAGATTTGAAAATCAAGTAGCTCTGATTGTCGTACGTCGAGGTATTAATGTATTTAAAATAAGATTAAAAAGCACTTTATAAATATTTTACGTAAAGACAGTTAAAGAAAGGTATCGTATTTGGTATTAATTTTTTCTAATATTTTATAAGGGTTGAAAATTAATTTTAAAAATGCTTTCTAAATTATTGAGACTTAAAATCGTTGTTACATTCTTGTTAGAGCTGCTAGCTCTATTTTGTTTAGGCATCACTGCATATTCAGATAATTACTATCTACTTAATAATTGTCCTTCAAAATTTTGTGTTAGTGAGAAATTTTTATCGGTATATTTAAAGGAGCATTTTGGGTTGAGTTAAAAATATCCAATTTTGTAAAAAAAAGAAAAATATTTATATACTTTGGATTAAAATCTTTTAGTTTTTTTAAACATGTTTGTGACTTTTACGAACTTGAAGATTTTATTTTTTCCATGAACTATTTATTTATATAGCAAGACCCCGCTTAACACGGGGTATACGTTCTATCAAAGTAGAGCGTAATATGAAACAGCGTTAAACGAGGTTATCTGATCATGTAAATAATGGAGTTAGGGGAAGATGGATTGAAAATTGGTTAGGTATTTTACCATTAAATTTATTAATTATGTGTTTTATAACAATAAAACAAAAATGTATTTCTTACAAATATAGAAACATAATAAATAAATATACATATAAAAATAAATAAAATTCTAAGTCAGTATGTTTACATTTCAGATCATACAGTATCTTCTGTATTTCCAATTTTCTGCCTTTTTATCAAGGAGGCATCTAATGTAATTTGCGTTTTCCTTTTGCGCTCAGTAAGAAGTCCATAACGCCCCGTCTTGCCTTTGAACTCCTGTCAAAATTTGCTCCTGCTTTTTCTTGCTGCTTTATTTTCGTGTTTTTCATTATCACCCATGATAAAAACTAAAAATCATAATATTTGTCACTATAGCAATCGTTTTATTATATAAATTTATATTTACACTAACGTTCACAAATGTTTGAAACGATAAAAATACGTTTGTATAACACCGCTGGAAAGAAGAAACACAGATAAACTGCTTCGGATATCGGGAAGCCTACCGCTGTGTGTAATTTCAGGGAATCCCACAATTTAAATAAAAGGGTGTTAAACCGAAACAGCGTTAAGCGGGATCTTACTGTATTTACTTTTACGGGCAAACTGCCTTTAAGAGTTCGATCTTTTATAAAAATTAAAAATTCGGTGCTTTGATTAAGCAAATAGTGATCACGTGCGAGATCCCTGTCAAGGTTCCAGGGAAATCTAGAATTTCAAGGAACCAAGTTCTGGGCTAAACTATCAATTTTTTTTTATTATTATTGAATGATAAATAACTCTTAAAATTCCGAAAAATGATTTTCTTTCGGGAAAAATGTCACTAATACAAGTCTTACGCTACAATGTTACCCCCTATTTTTTAAAAACTCTCATTACACTTTTGCTTAAAGGTCCACTTCACCCCAACACGTCGCATCACCCAGTATTGGCACTTGATTGCCTTGAACCAATATTTATCTTGCTCTCGCCTGATCCTTGTGAGCTTACCCTTATTAAGCGTTTTGGACTCTTTCACCCGAAAAGTATATGTAGGCATAATGGGAAGAAAATGAATTCCCCCAACATACGGGAGTGTCATTCCTTTACCAGAAGGTATCCATCATTTCTATCCACCGCCAAAAACTCCTTCAGAGTCTCCCATCGTTCCCCTGTGGGTCCTCCATCATCGCTTACCACCTGCCGACTGGGGATTTTTATTCTTTTTTTGCTACCTTTCAGTAATTTTTTCCCTTTTTTTCTCCCTTTCATGTCCATCCGCCGTGTTGTTTTTCCCGACCTGTTACCCATTCGTGACATCTCCATTGCTTCCCAGCTGTGGAATTGGAGAGGGTGGTATGGATGTGTGGGCTGCTTTCTCCTTCCCTATTGAATTACATAGATGAGTGAAATATTGAAGAGGAGGAAAAAGGGGTTTGTCTCTGGGATGTATGGAATTCCTGAGGTCTGAACTAGATAGATGTGATGAATCAGAAGAGACGTGTGGTTTCTCGCAAGAACTTATCGAGGTCGTAAGAGTCGAAGAAAAAGTGGATGTCGTCGTAGTAACTCAATTAAATGGCTGCCTTTTCCTAATGCGGAAAAATTGGACGCAAAGCTGGAAGACTTTTGCTGGCAAAAGCAAATTTGATTTTATTTATATTGGGTATTTTGAATACCAGAGCCTGTGTATGAATTCTTGTTGCTGGGAGGGACAGGGTGTCCAAAACCCCAAAAGAACTTGGGGGCCCCTTGAAAAAAATTATAATCTTTGGGGACCCACATAAAATATATACCTTTATATCAGATTTGGAAACAAAAAAACATTTATTGGAGTGAAAATTTAAAACAGAATGAATTATTATTATTGTTTTCAGTATTTTTCATGCATACAGACATAGATAATATAATAATGTTTGTATAATGTAATAGTGCAATGATCAAATAATGTTTAAAATGGTACAGTTGACATTATCTTGAAAATTACGGTGTTCCTTTTGAATTGATCTTTCGTTACTCATTGTTGAAATTTGATTGTGCTGTCATTCGCAAACGATTAAGTATACGTTGCCCTTTATTTTAACCGTCCTGAAGATTTCTTTTTTAACTTTAAAAAACATCTCTGACTGCCTCTAGCTTTTTGGGAATTCCAAACAGAAAAGGAGGAGGAGAAATGAAAGTCGCACGCACAGAGAATCATACCATCCATAGTAAAGGATATGCATAATGCAATTCGGAATTTATTAAAAAAAGCAATTTATTATAGTAAAATCAAATGTAATTGTTTAATAAAATATAATTCTATTTTAATCTAAAGGACATTTCTATGATCAAAAAGGATTTATTTTAAAACAAGAACAGTTAACAGGCAAATACAGTGAGTCACAAGGGTCCTGAGGTCCGGACCCCCCAAAGCCCTTGATTTTTTTCCGAATGGTTATAATTCTAAGTATATAATAAGTAAAATTTAATTAAATATTTGTTATTAATGATTAATTTTATTATGTAATGCTAATTATTTATTCAATAATTAGTTTTTACTGTGTTTTGTTCCTGAAAATCGACAAAATCAAAAATAGCATGATACAAGAATGGTGAACTTCGACCCGGGACCCCCCTAAAATTCTGGGGCGCTACTGGGCAAATACATCGTAGATTTATGTATATATATATAAAATTCCCCTCTCAAATTTCAAAATGAAAAAAATTTTGAAAACCCGATATTTAAAAACTTTTTAAAAAGAATCGGAGGGACACAACTTACGTACTGGCGGGCCACATGCGGGTGTTGGACACCCCTGCTGTAGTACGTAAATCAGTTATCATATACAGCAGGGGTGGCTAACCTTTTGAACATGCCACTATGTGATAAAAAATAATGATTCGTGCCACTTCGAACTTTTTCAACAAACAAATATGGAAAATTTAAAAAAAAAATGTTACTTATAAGCTTATGTTATTTTTACGCAAATAGCCCATTTTTTATGCGTCTATGTTGTCGAAATTTAAAAATAATATAATGAACAAGACGAAAATACAAACTTAAGTTTAATTGTTGATAAACTGTTAACAAGTTCAATCAATTAGGTTAGGTATAAAATAAAAATGAGTATAACTTGAATCATTTAATTAAAAATAATTATTAAATGCTCAGTATCTACTTAATGTGCCTTTTGAATTACTACTTTTTTTTACCAAGTTATCGATAGTAGTATGCTAACAAAATTATGTTATTATAGTTGCACATTGGCTAGTTTTAAGCTCTATTTAATTTATTCTTTTCATTGCGGAAAAAATTTATTCGCAAGCATATTTTGGTGTAAATTTTGAGGGGTTTTTTTTGTCTGAGATAATCCCATTTCAATAAAATTATAAAAAAATGTTTTTTTTTTCTTTTCAAAATTTTTTAAAGTTTTCAGTAAATCTTCCCGTGCCACTGATACAACTCTATCGTGCCACACTGTGGCACGCGTGCCGCGAGTTAGCCACCACTGATATACAGCATTGTCCAATTTATAAAATTTTAATAAAAATGGGCATTTTCTTACATTACAACATGAAAAATTTAAAAAATAAATTATTTAACATTAATTATAAGAGACGAAATATGAAATATAGTATCATACGCACAGTATTTCTAAAAAAAATAAATTGAATAAATCAGCAAGTAACATTATAATATATATATGGCATATATATATGTAGTGTATTGAAGCAGTATTGGCCTATGTCTGTAGCTGTAATATTTGATTTAGTAATGACGTGTTCAGAATTGAGGTTCCTCTTTTATTTTGCTGCACACATAGCATAATTGAGCAATCTATTATTATTTTACATCTTTTGGTTTATAAAACGCAAGCAGAAACATATAACAGAAGTGACTTCTTGACGAACACAAACACAAAAGACAAAGAAAGCTGCAAATATTCACATTCTTACATAATGGCGGCAAGCAGAGAAAGCGAACGATTACATCAGATTTTTGTTTATATACCAGCAGTGCACAAGCGCGTGACTATTACGTAATAGTAGATCTGATTGGCTAGAATGTGCGTGGGACAGGGATTTCGGTTTAGCCGATTACGATTAAGATTACGATGTTTATTTTTAAACCAAAGAATCAAAGATTATTTATAGATCATTAAAAAGAGTTAATTAAAAGTATGTGTGTTAGAGGGAATTATTACATATATATATATATACAGTGGCGCAATACAAGGGGAGAGGGTCCTGGGGTCCAGCCCTCCAAAGCCCTTGATTTTTTTCTGATTGGTTATAATTCTAAGTATATAGTACTTAAAATTTAATTAAATATTTGTTATTAATGATTAATTTTATTAATTAATGCTAATTATTTATTCAATAATTAGTTTTTTACTGTGTTTTGTTCCTGAAAATCGACAAAATCAAAAATAGCATGATACTAGAATGGTGAACTTTCAACCCCGGGCCCCCTTGAAAGATTCCTGTGTGCGCTACTGTATATATATTGATGAAGTTACATTATTATAATATTTGAGTCTTTTAACTCTAATAAAAAATGTTTGAGTTGGTTTAACATTCTTTAACATGTGGTGTAGATAGATTTCGTATGCATATTTCTTTTAAGATTTAACTTTTAAAGTATTATATGGTATAAGAAAGCAAATGCATTTATATTCATAGAAAAGAACTGAAAAAATGGGAAACGGTTTTTTTTTTTTAAAAAATATATATATATAACAGTATTTTCTGAAGAATTTACAATAAAGAGAAGACACTAGTACCCACGCAATAGAGTAATATATCGTTATTTGTTCATGAAAGTTATTCTCTAAGAACAATATTTCCCAAAAATATTCCACAATATTTTTTTTTTGCATGGATCAATAAATAGAATACTTTCTTAAACTATAAATAAGCTAGGAGAAATCCAGTTCTCAAATATTTTTATGAGTCGTGTTTTAGACATAGATGTCTTTCTTGTGTGTGTGTAATCTGAAGAACAAAATTCATACAGTATTTTTAATATATAATTCTGGGATACTTGTATGATTGCTATTTCAAAAAATACTCATTTACTTGTAGTAAAATCAGTCTCACCTCAGTGGCGCGCACAGAAATTTTTAGGACGGGGGTTGAGTCCTCCATTCGTATCATGCTCCAATACATATTCTTTTGACTTTATTTTCGGCAACATAAAACATTAAAAAATTAATTATTGAATGAATAATTTGCATTAATTATAAAATTAATTATTAATAACAAATACTTAACTAAATTTTACGTACTATATACATAGGATTATAATTAATCGAAAAATAATCAAGAATTCTTGGAAGAAGGGGGTCTGGACCTGGGACACTCCCCTTGTGTGCACCACTGGTCTCTCTCCCTGTGAGATTATTGATGTTTTCTAGTCTCCCTTCTTGACTTGATTTGACTTCTGCTCAGGCCTCCCCTGGCCACATTTTATCTTGTTTGGGGCTTACCAGGTAGGACTTGGTTCAAGATCCCCTATTGGTTTTGGACTTCTTCAGGGTGAATGGACTCATGGACCTGATCTAGCTCTGCTGATCTCGGGGATGAGAAACAACAACATCAGTCTCCCTAGCTTTCTTATATCATGCCATATGTGTTTATGTTATTCCGATATACAAATATCTGCATATAAGTAACTAAAGAGTGCCGTATATTCCGGCGTATAATACACACCTATGCTTTCAAACTGTATTTTTTTAGCTTTTAGAAACATTCACCGTGTAACTTGCGCCCTTTTTTTTACGAAGAAACCTGAAATGTGCTTGTGCAATGCTTGCTTTTGAAGTCATTTATTCGAAGTACTACACTTAGGCTTTTGAACAACGGTATACTTTTAGAACTAAAATCCTAAAGAGAATAAAAAAAAAAGTTTGGGAAAATATGTGGATGATAGGAGGTGAAACAACATTGACAAAAGGAAGCCCAATGCTTCATGTCAGTCTAAAAACTGTGTGTGAGGATATAATAAAAGCATAGGGATGAATTTAAATCTAACTTAATGAATGAGTCTTTTAAAAAATGTAGTATATCTATTAATCTAGATAGAATGGTAAATGATAATTTATTTATGGGTCAGTGTAACTGTGATGATAAAATGATAAAACAGAATTCGATGATGTGCCTGAAGATATAACGGAAGTTGAATGTGACGAACTTTCCATTTTATCTAATAATGAAGGCTCATATGCAGTGGCGCACCCAGGAATTTTTCAAATGGGGGAGGGGGTACAGGGTCGGCAGTCCACCAGTCTTGTATCATGCTTCAATACGCCGTCCAACGTATTATTTTCATTTTGTAGATTTTTCGGAGCAAAAAACAGCAAACATTTAATTATTGAATAAATAATTAGCATTAATTAATAAAATTAATTATTAATAACAAATACTTAATTAAATTTTACGCACTATATACATAGGATTATAATCAATCGAAAAAATAAAGGGCTTTGAGGGAGTCCGGTTTCTTCCCCCCCCTTGTGTGCGCCACGGCTCATATGGTATATTATTTCCTTTAATTAAACAGTATTTACATATATGCGGAAATCTAATTTTTTTAATTATCACCTCTTTATTTTTATTTTATCTACTTTATACCCAACCAGTGGCACACACAAGGGGGGTACTGCGTGTCCGGCCCCCCCCCCCCAAAACCCTTGATTTTTTTCCGATTGGTTATAATTCTAAGTATATAATACGTAAAATTTAATTAAATACTTGTTAATGATTAATTTTATTAATTAATGCTAATTATTTTTTCAATAATTAGTTTTTTACTATGTTTTATTCCTGAAAATCGACAAAATCAAAAATAGCATGATACAAGAATGGTGAACTTTCAAACTCGGCCCACCCCTTGAAAAATTCCTACAATACCCAACATATACCGTGCACCAGTAAATCTTGGATCTTATTTTTTGTGTTGAAAGCGCGCGTTATACGTCAGTATATATATATATATATATATATATATAATAGACATAAAAAAAGAGCACATGATCAGACATAAAAAAAAGAATAAATTGAAATAATATATTGACATATAACAATTGAAAATGTGGGTTAATTGCTTTTTCGGAAACCATCCAGAAAATAAAAATTCAGCCGTCCTTATCTCTTCAAGTTCTAAAAGTGTAATTTTTTTTAATCTCGTGTAACTACATAATAGAACAACGCTCTTCTAGGAAACATTCGAGTGTTTCCTTTACTCTTTAAATCCGAGTAGGAAATCCACTTTCCCATCCAAATAGGTACCCAATCCTTTTTTATTTCCTCCCCACACAGTACCCAAAAGTTCAAATTGTTGAAACTCGAGAGAATAGGGGAGGGTTTGAAAAAAATTGTCGATTCAGAACCAGTTTCCTCCCTTTTTCCTTTTATTTCTTGATCCATCCTTCAAGAAAAGGAAGGTAAAAAAAAAATAAATAAGAGAATCTCCAAATGATGGGAACACAACAGAAGACGACTCAAGGTAAGTAGAAAGGGAGAAGTAGAAAGAAGAGTGGAAGTTCTTGAAGTTCAGTAGGGCAGGCAGAGGAACCAGTGACACAAAAGAGAACAACAAAAACTGGTTCCCGCCGTATTATACCTGTCCCTTTCAAGTTCTCATACAACACAACAGTATAGACTCCCCTGTCTGTTTTATTTTCTTGTTCTCCTCAAAGTTCTGCATCAGTGCTATCAAGTGAAGTCCTTTTTATTTTGCTTCTACCCCACCACCAAACACCGGTTTTTTATATGCTGCATAAACCTACTGAACATAAACAGGTTGGTATATAGACAGAAAAGCGATCCGTGATATAATAAAGAATTGGCGGTTTTATTTGAAGAAGATACCACATGATGGATGAATTCTTGGTATTTTTGTGAAATGTAAAGAAAACATCTATTACTTTAATTCTAAAATTGTTGATTTTGGAGCCTGTCTTTTCTTTTTAGACATACGTTTTGCTCTTCTGAGAATTAGAGATATGCATGACATCATAAAGGATCCACGCACATATACTTCTACCTATTTCTTGGGGGGAAGTTCTATTCAATAATTTTCCCTTCTTCCAGAAACAATGCCGAATCCGATCGAAAGTCAAATGATTAGTGAAACACATCGATTCTAACTAGCCTTCTGTTGAATTTTGAAGTGTTTGGATAAAGGGTTCCTTGTATTTCTCTAATTTATGAATGCAAAATTGTTTCTGTTCTTATTTTATTGTACGGATCTCAAGTCATCGTTCCATGATGACAGTTTATCAGAAAAAAATCGGTACAAAATTCAAGGTTTTTGCTATCTGTTTAGAAATAAAAATTTTAGAATTGAATAATTATCAGAACTGAACTCAGTGTCGCAACAACACATGAGGACCAAGGCCTACTGAACCTACCTCAATTTACGTGACTTTCAGCGTTAAGATGCATGTGCAAATGTTTCGGTCAAGTGGTCAGTCTGATGCGAAACCCCCAGTGTTCAATTCCCAAGCAAGCTTGGTACTCCTTTTTCGACCCACTGAAGGGATGCAAGGCCGAGTCGACCTTGCCCAGCTCGGGATTTGAACCCCAGACCTACGTGGTAGCGAGATACACTACCACTCAGCCACTGGGCTTCAAATGATTCTTTTATTATGTTATTATTCATAGTCGCTTTAGTATACTTTTAAGTTTACTCATGAGAAGTGTAATTAGCATTTGATATAAAAAATTTTCTCCCTCGTTTATTTTTGCATTTACGTGCAGTGATTTAATAGTACGTATAGCAAGTTGGTAGATAAGATGGATATTGGAAACAAAATTTACATAAAAATCATTATGAAATGTGCCATTTATGGTACTGCTATAAACAATTGAGGGGTTTTTTTGGGTTTTTTTTTTCAGTTTCTATTAATATATCAAACAAAGACCATTCTAATACAAAAAACAGTAGAATCTTCAAATCGGTCTAAAATTCGCATATTCGAAAAAATTTATTGTGATAAAAGCAATTATTATTATGGTAATAAAATAACAGTTCATCACTTTATTACTTTGAAATAGCTCATTTTAGAGCATTATGTGGAAATATTTGTATGAAACAGATCATTAAGGTATAGCACTTGCTAAAATACGTTGCCATACGGCTTTTCCAAAGATTAATCCTAGACCCAATTAGAAGCTCTAAAGCGATTCAAAGCTATCTAATCCTGGATTATTATCGTTATTCTCCTATACGTCGAACATATTCTAGAATACCATTAATGCTTCGAAATTAAACTACAAAAATAACCTATGAATAAGTTTCTTACTTTTGATTTGTGATATTTTATGGTAATTTTGAAATAAAAAGCAGCTCCTTTATAGAAAAGAGACAAAAATTAAAAAAAAAAATCCTCTCTCTTTGAATGTGCTTATTTATGTATGTACGTAATTGCATTTATTTTTCTAGTTCAGGATATTTTAAAAGTTTTCTAAGCGTGGCAAACAACGTCGCCTTTTCATTTTATCATTCTTATTTGAGCTATTTTAATATAATTTGTAAAAAGGCTTACGCTTTAATTATATATATATATATATATATACACTTAAAGTGTAAATGTTATGGTACAAACAGTTTTTGATGTCATCTCTAAAAAAATTAATACAAATTTTTTAAAAAAATATAATTTATACAAATGTTTATAAGTTATAAAACTTAAAAAATATTATGAAGCCATTATATCGACCATTACATTTTAAGAGAATTGGTCACTTATATAACAATCGGCAGAAAACTGTTAATTTCCAAGTTTTGTTATTGGATTCAAAGCTTTTGTACTTCTTGACCTTTAAATGTAGACATTAAGAAATTTTGTAGTGTCCATATCTACATACGTCGTTTTCTGAAATCATTAAAATTACTGGTAATAAAATAAAAGGATAGATATATAGGAACATCATACTATTCTCGTTGCGTGGTTTAAAGACTTCGGAATAATTTAAATTTTAAAATATCAGTATCAAGTATATTTGTTCTAAGCCGTTCCTGGGCTAAAACCCCTGAACTAGATCACCTTCCAAGTTCCTTAAGCTTTAAAGGTGGAGGAACATTACAGTATCTCAAATCGTGTCAAATCATTGTGATTAACAGAAACAACAATATTTTGTGATAGACGATCTCTTATGTATGTCCTTATTACGATCTTTATGTATCTCGACATGTGTCCCTTTAATCTTAAAATAGAAGTTCCCATTTGCATAAGGTAAGAGAGAATATTACTTGACCAGACAGCAAAGATCTTTACTTCCGAGAGTGATTCAGGTAATACGCTAACCTGGATAGAACATGGCATCAGATACTTCTAATCTAATATCGTTGAACGATATGATTATAGAGGAGATAGATCCATGGTTTGGCCTGGAATTTCTCTTGAGAGTCACACTGACTTGCATGTTTACAGAGAAAATCTGGAACTGTAAAATTCAGGATGAAGTTCTTGCTTTTATAAGTTGCACCACATGTTAGAGCTGTTGATGAATAGTTCAACCCAAAGACTTTAGGTTTGTTGAGAAATATATAGAAGATCAATGTGTGGAGCGAATGGATTAGAATGTTTGGTCTTTAGACCTTAATCCACTAGGTAACTTTGAAACTACCTTAGCAAACCGGTGCCTGCCTGAAATCCCCTGCGAAGTCGTTAAATACGCTGGAACAGTGATTGCTTCGTGTATAGCCGTTGCTTCGAATTTCAATGTTCGACAACTTAATCGACCATTCACGAAAATAAGGATCTGTGATTTTTTTAAAAATTTTTTTTTTTTATTTACTTTGCATCAAAATGGGACTTTGTAAAAAAAAATTAAATTTTTATTTGTTTATATTCTTACAGAATTGCGGTAAATTATTATTTAAACCACAATATTACTCTTAAATTTCATGTTTTTATACTCATTTTATTTCATATTTGAGGTTATCTATACTTTTAGAGATCAGTAATTATGTGTCTGAGTATCCTTCTAATTCGTTGGTTTTAATAAAAATCTTGGAATATATTAATTCAATGCTTCTCAAACTTACAATACTTGCGACCCAACTTTCAATCATAATTTTCATCGAACTCCCCTCCCCCCATACAATAAAAATGTATTGAATGCAATAATAATGTTCCCTGACTCTAAATATATCTTAATGGCAAAACACGCAAATTATCAAGATGAGTAATAAATTTTGTGTACGTGGTTTTCAAGTAATAGATATTTTAAGTAAGTTATATGTACTTTTAACTAATAAGAAAAGTATTATGTGTTACTTTCCTTTTCTAATTTTTAAATTGGAACAGATTACAATAAAAGTGCAATGTGTATTTTTATTATGTCAGAATGAATTTATTTATTTTTGTTTCTTGTAAGTAAATTTATAATTTTTTAAAAAATTATAAATTTTTAGAGCCCCCACAGTTTGAGAAACACTGCATTAATTACGTGATTATTTAAAAGAAGAAAAATAAATAAATGTATCGTTGTTCCCACTTGTTATATTTCATATTATAAAAATTTTTTTTTTTAAAGCATGAAAAAAAACTTTTACTAGGATGAATTTAAATTAAAATTCTACCATTAAAATTACCATGATTTTCGAGAAAGTTATTGAAAGCTTACTATTTGCAAAATCTCTTACAAATCTCAAAGAATTCCGTTCTTTATTTCACCTTTAATATATTTATTAAATTCATAGATTTAATTAAATATCGTATTCTTAAGGAATTGTATTCATAAGGAATATGAAATTTTTGGTTATTTTTACTGAAAAAAATTAAAATATTCAATTACTGAAAGAACTGAATCGAATTTTAAATAATTTTTGCGCTCAATAATTGAAATCTCTGCAGTCCCACTTATAAGCAAGAACTATGAAGACATTAATTATAAATTTAATTCTAATGCATTTTTTCTTTAATTATTTTAGTTATTTAAAAAGCAAAATTTCAATTTTTTCAATTAATGAATAAAATTATTCCTTATTACTTTTTCAAGATTAATGAAGTTTAATTTCAAAAATTAAATTTGCTTTTCTTTTTCTTTTTTTTTTCACCCAAACTTTACGCCTTGTTATATTTTTGAATGTTTCTAGTTAGATTTTTATCTTGCAAAGGAGATTTTCTTTTTAAAAATATGCAACTAAAATAAGTAGTATTTGTACAAAGGGACAGAAACTTTTTTTATCTTTTAAAACACGTTTTTACTAAAAATTAATATCAATATCGGTCTTAATTGTCGGTTTATCTTTCCGGGAGAACTTGGTAAAATTCCGTTTTACCTTAAGCATAATTTCCTACAGTTTTATCAACGCTTGAAAGATTCTGAAAGCTTGGAAACTTCTTTTATCGTATTCGAATAATTATTCTTTCATTTACAAGAAATTTCACAGAAAAAGAAAAGTCTCCCAGAAGGTTTTGCGAAAAATGCTTTGCAGAAATTAACAACATAAAGTACTAATTCTTCTGTTTTAGAAAACATTTTATTTAAAGTTCTATAAAATATTCTATTTTAGTCAACCAATAGCTGATATTTTTCTTCACTTAAAAAAATCACCATTATATTCGGACTAAATATGAGATTTAATTGAAATGTAAACATCTAAAATTGAAAAGGAATTTTAAAAAGTGTGTGATGAAAATTGATTTTTCCAAATCAATGGCAAACACTATTTAAAAATTTAACAATAATTACAAATAATTCAAATAACATTTTTCGCATCTCATTTTGACATTAAAACAATGTCTGGAGTTGTTTAAGGGTTTAATTTGAATCTAATATATTAAAAAAAAAACGTTTGACCATTAATGTGCAATGGTCAAAATAGTTTTATGCAACTTTATAAGGAATATTTATTGAAATTTAATATTATTAGTTTCTAAGCATATATTACATTTGAAATAAGATGAAGTACTATTTTAGGGGCAGTCAATAATTTCACTTCACAAAAACGCTTTTCGTTCCAAGTACATTAAATTTTTATTCTCCAATTTTCGAATCCCTTAAGGCTGTTTTCGCCACATATACGAGAGCATGAACTTAACGTGTAGTACATTTTTGGACAGAAAAATCCTTTCAATTTTTATGAAAAATTTTGACATTGTAATTCATGTATTTGTTTATAATATAGTGTTTTTAAAATTTCAAAATATTTTCGAAATAATTAGTTTTTTTAAAAAAATGTAAAGGGATAGCTCATTTAACATTATGGTATTGGAGAAAAAATGAGACAACTAGGATAAAAGTGAGTAATATGAAAAAATAAGTGGTTCTCTACAGGATAGTGAAGCCAGCATATAACATTAATGTTCGAGTACGTTTATATAAGAAAAAACATTTCGAATGTGGGTTCTATTCTTTAACATTAGCCTAAGACAGCCTTAATAATTGGGGCAACATCTAGATATAATAAATTTGTACGATTTATCATCGATTGCTATGATTTTTAAAAATAAATTCTCCAAAAGGCACTGTAATATTGCTTTTTTCATTGTACCCTTAAGCAAAATATTTACTTTTGTGGTAGAGAATTTTTTTTAATTTGGAGCGATTTACGGAAACAAAATTATATCCACATAAAAAAAAGAACTATACCTGTGATATTGGCAATTTAACCCTTTTCAACCAATGAAAAAAAAATTTATCGAAATTCTTACACGCAATTTTTTGTATGTTTACTTACATTTTCCCCCCTAAAGCATAAAATCTATCATTATTTGCAGACAAGTGGTCTCTAACTAAATCATTTCATATCTAAAAACAGAGTATTCTCTACAAAAAAAGATACTAATCAAGTTTCAAAGAAAAAAAAGTTCTTTTATTCTCACGAGAATGCCAAACGTTTTTCATTCTATTGTCATGGATTCTAAAATAATAGCATAATTAGTTGTTTTTTAAACGGCCCCTCGAATAGTTTTTTCACGAACCTTGAAATTCCACTCCAAAGTTGGAACTCGTGCATATTGAGTTTTAAATGCCAGTAATCAAGCTTTCTCCGTGCTTCACTGGAGCCTTTTCATAAACCTATTTTTTTATTTTTTTATTTTTTTAATATCTTCTTTGCAATCCACCTCCAACAAGTTCTTGTGCAGTTGAAAGAGCCGAATGCTACCTATGTTTTTTTTCTCTTTCACCTTTGCGAACTTTTGCAAAGAACAGGGAGAACATAGCTGCAGGGGGTGCCTCTAAAGCACCTTCGGGATCGGGTGAACGAACAGTAGCCTCCTGTTTGACCTCCCTCTGTTTTGTTTTCTTTCTTTTTTACTTTCCTCTGCTTTTTTTTTTTACCAGCCCCTTTTTTGTAAGACGTTGCAGGTGTTGGATATTTTACGTTGCTGTTACTCAACTTGTCGTTTTTATTACGCAAAAAAGTTGATTGAATTATGGCAAAAGCGCCGGGGATTGTTGGTGAACATTACTTGATGGCGATGTCTTTGTTATGAGATACCTTCCGAAGTATACGTATAATGAGATTATTTCGAAACACTGTAAGTGTCGATTCAAGATCTATCTACAGATTCATCCGCATGAGAAGCTTTGTGTGGAATATTTCAAGATATAATTTATTTTATAAGTTATTTTACGAACACTAAGAACTGCATAAAAGTTCTCACATGATACAAGTAATCGTATGATATTTAAATTTATTTACCAACTGGAAAGAAAATTAAGAAATTAAACAAGATATATATATATATATAAAAATTAAGTCAGTTCCTACTTACGTCAACAAAGAAAAATTCTTTTTTGGTTACTTTTTATTAAATAATTATAATTGGTATAAATATGTATATACATATGACAGAATCACAACATTAAGTAGCAAAATAGAAAGCGGTTTTCCATGCAATTTTCCATTTTTATATTTGGTGCTGGACTATTGTTTTTGTTTGTTACTAGTGAAGTTTAATTATTCCAATAAAATAGTATAGTAAAAAGAAATCACATTCTCAAAAATTAGGCCATCAACCCACGACTTTTGGCTTAGAAGTCCAACGCGATATCCATTGCATTACAAGGACACAACGAGCAATATTCCTTTTTGTATAGGGTGTTGTTCTATTATTTTTGTTTGTTGCTATCTATTCATGAATTAAATAGAATTAATGAATTAATATTTGAAAATACTGTATGAACATCAAGTGCCCTCCACTACAAGTTTAAAAAAATGTATTTGAACACTTGAGTGGATGAATAAAAAGCATTTTATTAACGATTGAAAATTTGAACAAGACACACACACACACACACACATATATATATATATAGGGAGAGGGTGATTCAATTGAAGGAATTGAAAAAAGTGTAATTGTTTTCAAAATTTTCCTGATCGTCGTATGTGGCAATCTGAGACCTGATTTTAAATTCAACAAATCATGATAAATTACTGTTATATGTTCCAAAAGTTGCTCAACAGACCATAAAGAATGTCAAATTACAAATTGTCAAGATACAAATAAATACATAAGATTTATATTTTAATGGTTCGACTTAAAAACACATAAAAAAACATTTGTTGTTTTGAAATTTGCTTTGAAATACACAAACTCAGAGGCGAAACGGAGAATATTAGGCCCCCCCCCCCTACCTTCCAAAGTCAGATTTTGGGCCCAGAGTCGGATATTACAAAAAGATTGCAAAACCATAACATCAAGCTTTGGGCCCCCTGCGACGCAGAGGTTGCGGGGGTGTACGTTACGCCACTACGTATACTGAGAAATTTAATATTTTTGTCTCGTCTTCAAAATGATACAGAAAATAAATTTTACGTTTTTAAAAAATATTTTTTTTAAAAAAAAAAAATTATTAAATTTATGAAGCAGTTTTTTTTTTTCATTTAAATGTTCTCTTCTATCCATTAGTATGTTGTAAAAGTGTTCATCAGAATTTGTATAACAATTTTTTTTTAAGCATGAATGTAGCTCTGCCATTAACAACAAAAAACTCTGAATAACTTCAGAGCATCCAGGAAACATTTTACTTAATTTAACACTGTATGATAAATGAAAAATGATCCGTCACCATGGTCATTAATCAGGCTAGCAGCATGCCTAAGATCATAGACGTTGTATACAGAACGAGTTACGAACGAATAGTTAAAGGAATATTAATTGATTCCAGTGCATAACGACGTCACCGGCATTTATCTAGTTTCCTAAGGTACTTGGCGAAATACCAAGATTCATTCTTTAAGCATGTTATAAAAAGGTGCCAAGAAAAAGTTGAAAAATGCGAAATGTTCTTTTATATAATAATGATACCGTTGTCTAACAATGATTGATTTCATTATCATTTTCACATATATGCCTTATACTGAAGCGAGATAATGCAACTATTACTACATGCCCGAGAGCTTTACTGTATGTGTCATGTTGATTTGACACATGAATTCATCTTCATAACTTAATTATTTTACAAGTTGACAAATTGATTGATGTTTATTTATTTTTCTAAAATATTTTAATGTTTGTTTTACTTTCATTATACTAATTGCTAAGGAATCACTTACTTTGAAACTTTGAAATTTCAAAATTCTGAAAATTGAGGGTGTACTTTATATTAATATAATTTATCGAATAAAATTATGAGATTTATTTTCCTTGTTTGATGAAATAATGAAATTATTTTTTTTTATTTTATAATTCTTTTTGTGATCCAGTCCTTTCTATTAGAAGAGTAATCTAAATAATGTATCGCTATATAGGCCATCCTCCAAATTTTTATTGGAGGATGAGGAATTCAAATCTGCATCAGGCAAACAACCCTATACGAGTTGAGGAAATTTTAAACAATCTGAGACGTTTCAGAAAATTACTGGTTGCGTGAGAGTTATGAATTCAAATATTTGGTTTATTTACGTCACAGCTATTTAGTACAGTATATACATTTACATTGGAGTTATTCAAAATATTGGTTATTTTATTAGGGTTCAAAATGTGATATTTATGAGGGAGGAGGCCACAACCTTCTGTTTGGTGTTCGCCAACGGACTTCCCTTTCTGTTCTCTCCAGGATAGGACCTAACTCTCTAACACCTAGAATTACATCCGACTCGAGAACGGAGTGGGGTTTTCAAGTGTACGAAGGTTGCCGGGGCGAAGACAGAAGAAAGAACCTCGCAATATTTAGGGGTGAAATAACAAAACTGAGCGGGTACTTACAAAAAAAATCAGAATATACGTAACTTAAGGTAACTAGATGAAGTTGTGTGACTATAACTAAAAGTGTGCGGGTGGGCGTGTGTGTGCGTGAGTGAGTGAACACTTATATTTAGACTCAACGAATCTATTAGTGTCAAGAATTTCTCAACGGAGAGAATTAAAGTTTTGCCTGGAGTTTAATAAGTCATTTCTTACATATTTGAGTTAACTTCACAAAAAGAATACGAATTTTATGAAAGAAATATTCCGTATCTAATCAAATCTTCGCCACCATCGATTCTAAGCCGCACCCCAAATTCTGAATACCTTTTTGTGAAAAAATAAAAATAGAGTAAAATTAATGTAATTACTCGAACCGTCATTATTATACGGTGGCGTAACGGAGAATATTAGGGGCCCCCTGCAAAATCAGGTTTTGGGCCCCAAGATGTACTTGGCATCAATCAGGATTTAGCCCCCTAGAATCCTAGGCCCCTCCATGATGGGAGGGGGTACGTTAAACAACTGCTATCATGTTCAATTTCTACCATACAACGTATATTTCCGCCTTCAATTTTAAGCTGAACCTTATTTTTAGTAGCTTTATTATGAGGGGGAATGTGGTTTAGATTCGAATAAATATGGTAATTGATAGATGAGAATAAAATTATATAAAATGGTATAATAAAGTGAGAAATGACTTCATTATTTGTTAAAAAAAATTCACAAGGAAACACCTGATCTTATTTCACCTTATTTTAAACAAGTTCACATGCCACCTTTATAAACTGTGACATCTCAAGAACTACACAACCACAAAGAACTAAAAGATAAAAGCGACAACTCATCAACTAACTGTAACCCCTAATAGAAAAGGAACGATCCCGTTTCCCACCCAGAAGGATATCCCACCAAGTCCAAATTGGTTCCTCCACCTCCTGCTTCCGTACTTCAAACTCGATAAAAGGTGGCTGTATCCATGGTTGTCACTCAAGAAGAAAGTGAAAATAAATATTGTTCTTCACTTCAACTTCCTCCATGCCCCACCCAGACCAAAGTAAGCACCACTTGACTCAGCACACCTCTCAGCGATGATCCCACACTGATCGATTGGGCAACGAAATTATTTGGACTTGACTTTCACAGTTCATAACTGCATCAGCGAAGGTGGCAGGACGCGGCAAGAGTTCTCACTAATTATATTTTCATTGGTACAGACGATATTTTACCTGGGCGGTGACTCTCTGGAGGAATGAAAGTACAAAAAAAATCGAATTATCCAAGCGCCCTTCCCTTTTTCTGCTTCGCACTTGAAACTTCTTCGCTCTGTGGGGACTCTTTTCTAGTCTGTTGATTTACTGGAGTTGGGGAGAGTCTTCGGGTATTATTGTGATTCGTGTTTTAACTTCCAATATTTACTTTTTGATAGTGTTGGTTCGGGATGTGTATTGAAAGGATATATTGAATCGAATTTTTAATAGGGAATATTTTACTTCTCATCAAGGATAGGAAACATTTTTATACTAGAAATCCGAATAATGTCGTTTGTAATTGAATTAAGGATCATTAATTGATCCACAAGTTTTTTACACATTTGTTTCAAAATTCTTCAATTGTAGTCAACATTAATAAGAGGAATGCAAATACAGGGTGAATACAAATGATGGGCCCGATCTTAAAAAATCCTATTTTCAAAACTACTGCATACATTACGATAAATAATACACTCTATAACAAAAAAAATGATGCACCAAGAAGGAGTTGCCCGATTGTAATGAAATTTCATGTGCAAAGACATTTGTACCGAACATGCAAATGATTAAAATTTGGTGTCCAATTAATGAATAGCGGGAGCTACAGTGCATCGGACCTGCGCACCCAGCAAAAGACAATAAGAAGCGATTCTCAATCTGATGGTCAAAATTTCTGTTACATTACGGTTTTGGATACCTTTGAACGATTGAAAAAATGCCTGGCCGTAGGGGTCGAGCTCAATGCAACCAACTATCAGAGTTTGAAAGAGGTCATATCATTGTATTGAAAGAAGCAGGTTGGGCAAATCGGAGAAACGTTTGTCATATGGGTCGAAGCGATCATCCAATTTTTTTGAAATTTACCAAGTTTTTTTTTCCACTAATGATCAACAACACATTCAAGATCGCTGTGATTTAAATCCATACATGGCGAGAATGACAGAAAAGAAATTTTTGAGTATTAGAGTATGCCCGGTTTTTTTTTTCAGTTATTTCCATGCAACGTGCGCTTAGAAATCGCTACGAAAAAGAAGCACCAACCAACAAGAGCATTCTGCGATGATATAACCAATTTAAGAAAGCTGGTTGCTTGTGTAAAAAGAAAAGCAGCGGCCGACCAAGCGTCTCGGAAGAAGCAGTGGAGAGGGTCAGGCAGAGTTTTGTTCGAAGTCCACGAGAGTCACCGTCTATGAACTTGGAATGCCCCAGAAACCAGAAGAGAAAACTTTACGATAAAAATTAAATTTCAAGCTGTATCATTTGCTAGTAACACAGCAAACAACAGTGGACGACAAATAAGCATTTGTGTAGCATTACAAACCATTGAAAGAATGATGCTACAAAATGTATGGAACAAACTGGATGACAGATTGGACGTTTGCGGTGTAACAAGAGGTTCACGCATCGAACTCTTGTAACAGAATAAAAAACTTAGTATATTTCTCTTTACATTTATGTATCACTTATTGTAATATGCACAATTGTTTCGATAATATGATTTTTTTAACTAGGGTCCTTCGTTTAAACACACCCTGTATTATAAGGAAGTCAATGGGAAATTCCATTTTGTCAAAAACATCTAGGCATTCGAAAGTGCTAAGTTTTGCAGAAGCCTTACATAATTAGTGATCCCATCATATTAATTAAACTTTTAGCTGTACATGTGACAGTAAATTATGCTAATTTTGTTGACCACAAAAATGTATATTAACTAAATGTATAATTAAATATTAAAAAGTAACTAATGTATAACTAAATATTAAAAAAATAACTAATGTATAACTAAATATTAAAAAAAAAACATTATTTTTTTTTTCTTTAAAATTTTGAGTTTCTTAAGAAAGCTATTGGATGAAACGTGTTTTCTTTTTAAATTCATTGAATTATTCTACATGCAATAAAATATGCAAGTACAATAATAATAATGTTAATATTTCAGCATTTTCATTGATGCTTGAATATTAGGAAACATTGTGTTAGTATTTAAAAGCCAATAAAAATGTAGAAAGCTCTACATTTTTATTGGCTATTAAGCATCCCCCCCCCTGTTTATGTGTTTCAAATTAGTCGCAATGCCAGAAATGTGTTAATTTCTGAAATTTTTCTTTTGGATAGTAAAAAACCAACGATAAAGACGTACGAAAATTTGCTTTTAAAATTTAGTTGCAACATTTGAACAATTTTATTTCTGTCTGTGCAATTTGTTTCTTCGCAATTACTTTCTCTTAAAAGTAACAGTAAATTGGTTTTCCCAGACGCACTTACTTTTATTTTTTACTATGGGATATTCAAATAACAAGGGGTATGAATTCCAATAGTCTAAATTCAAATTTAAATTCCAATTTTATCAATTTAAATGCTTCGTTCTTTCAGAGTTTTCAATTCCAATGAAATTTACCACAGGCAATGAATATTCTTTTTTTTCCATGAAATTTACGTTCAATAAAGCATGTATCTTTTTATTCAACAAATCTTTGGAATCACCGATAAACCGCTTATATCTTTAATTTATTAGATTTCGGAATATATGTCCCGGATTTCTGATAAAAGCTTTTATAATTCATTAAACATTACCATTGTGGTATAAAAAATTAAAAAATTCTGGTCGCGTAAAAACGTATTTCAAAGAGAAGATTTTAAAATTACTTTAAAATATGACAAATGCTTTCTTCTAAGTGACTTTTTTTTATCATTTTGTATTACTTTAAGAAGGTATATTTAACAAACGTTATTAAGTAAAGCATTCTAAGAAATTCTTTTATCATGATATTCCATTAGTTTTTGTAAGCAAACACATTTTATACTATACTTATTTTAGTATTGTCTTCACATATACATTTTCTTCCATCTGTTGCTTTTCTTTTTCTACTAAATAAGCAATATATATATATATATATATTTGAAATTTAAATGAATTTTTCAATAATTTTTTCTTAAAATTTCGATGAAAACATTTTTTTTTTTTGTTTACTGCACTTTTTTGTGCTTTAAAATTTATGTCTAAAAGCATGACATATATTTTATTGCATTTTAAATTTCTCAACTTAGAGGAAATTACAGTTGCGATTAAATACAAATATATAGTAAGGTATTGAATAAAAACTGTGTTATCTTAATGTTTGCTGTAAGCTAACACTATTGAAAATTAGGTCATTTGCACAGCTAAATAAATAAATAAATATTAACAATCAAAAATAAAACAGCAATAATTCTTAACGTATTTCTTTCTGGACGTATTATTTTCTAGAAATATAAGGAACTGCCATTTTATTTGCTATGATTCAGAGAATTTTAGAGAAGTTCAAATATATATTATTACACCAAGACCAAAGACCTCATCAAAAATGTTTTACTTCGTCTAAGTAACTAAAGTTTTATATTTATAAGAAAAGCTATATTGATACTTTATTAATAAAGCATCGTAAGTCTGAAAAATTATTCTAAAGTATATCAAAAACAGTTTTCCAATATCAAAGCTTTCCATCCTCAATATTCAAAAATGAATAAATAAAATATTATAATTAAAAGCTAATCGAAATGCATTCAATTTAAAATTTATCAAAAGAAGAGTTAAATATTATTTTAGGGTTAGATTCCTCAGTCGGAACATCAAAAGGATAATACCCGTTTTAAACCACTTTTACCATAAAAAAATGCCAAAATTAATATTCATACAGTTTGTCGAGATGAAATAAATAATCTAAACTCCAATCCAAATTTCTGCAAACGATTTTTCAGGTATCCGTCTACGTTCGGAACCGTGATTTTGCAAAAGCGTATAAATGGATAATATTTATGATATTTAGTGTCACTTAGATTAGAAAACGTATATAAAATTCTTTTAAGAATATTATTGCAATAAAAAATTATTTAAGTACAATATTTTGACAAAAAATTAACATAGAATGACCCATTTTCAAAATATTCTCCTTTTATGAAAAGTGCTTCTATTATAATAATATTTTGCCTGTATATAGCTCAGACCTCTGTACAGAGGCTCAACTAGAATTTTTGAAATATATAACTTAGAAGGGGGTTTATCCATGTTCTACGACAACATAGGGGAGAAATTTAAAGAAAAAAAAACACCGATAATTATTTCAATTGGTTGTAACTTTGAAAATAATGTGAATTTTTCAAAAATCATAGTTGAGCCTCTGTACTGAGCCAGTGGCGCACACAAGGGGGGTCCTGGGGGTCCGGAACCCCACCAAAACCCTTGATTTTTTTTTCGATTGATTATAATTCTAAGTATATAGTAAATAAAATTTAGTTAAGTATTTGTTATTAATGATTAATTTTATTAATTAATGCTAATTATTTATTCAATAAGTAGTTTTTAACTGTATTTTGTTCCCGAAAATCGACAAAATCAAAAGGAGCAGCATACAAGAATGGTGAACTTTCGACCCCGGACCCCCCTCCCTTGAAAAATTCCTGTGTGCACTACTGTTATGAGCTATACACAGGCAAAATATTATTATAACAGAAGAATTTTTCACAAAAGGAGAACATTTTGAAAAAAGGTTATTCTAAGTTTTATTTTTTGCCAAAATATTGTATTTAAATATTTATTTATTTATTTTTTTTTGGCAAAATGTACTTAAAACAATTTTATACATGTATCCTAATCTAAGTGATACTAAATATCATGAAATTATCCATTTATGTGCCTTTTTAAAATCACGGTTCCGAACGTAGTCGATTACCTTAAACGCAGCCCCCCGAAACGGCTTTATTGGTAGTTTATCATCCAAACTTAGCAACCTTAGCAAGTCATCCCAACCAACGGCAAAGACCATATTTTTCTGTCAAAATATCACATCCTCAGAATCCAAGGCTTGTGCTGATGACGAAAGATAGATGACACCAGTTAGCCTTTTTTGCTTTTTATTCCGAGGGGGTGTCGGGGGAGGATCCCTCAGGAGTGACAGGTCACATCTCGGATCCCCTTCCTACAGCAGGATCATTTCAGCATCTTCAAAATGGACGAGCAAGGAAAGGAGGACCACCTTTTGTCAGAAGATTCCATCTGCCACCTGCCGACCTTTCCACGTGACAGGGGATCTGCGTGATTGCTTTTTTCCGACAGTTCCCCCCCCCCCTGTTCCTCCCCCTCAAAACCGATCGTTTATAAAACTCCTACCTAACACCTGGTGCTCTTCAGTGTACCTGCTCCATGATCCTTTTCGTAGAGGGTTTTTAAGCGATATTTTCAACGTTTTGTACGGAGACGTGAATAATGTTTTGTAGATGGAGAACTTTTAAACTGTATGTGTTAGTATAGAGCAGCATTAAATTTCAAAATATAAAGGAAGCTTGTTCAATAAAGTAAATATTTAACGTTGATTTTAAAAGTACATTTATTTACTCAATATCATAAAGTAAAATGATATCAAGCAGCTGACAGTGGAAAAACATGAGATAATTTCAGGAAATTCAAAAATGTTTATAAGAGTTATTCATAATACGCTCCAAGGTTTCGAATCCCTGTGGTAAAAAACTAAGACGAATGCAGCAAAAAAGAACATTTCAAAGAATTCATGTTTTATTTACATATTTTAAAGGTAATCTATGTATGAAACCTTATTTACACTACATATATCAATGCGATAATCCAGCTTCTGTCATTCCAAACATGGTACTGTCTAAGTCAGGGATGGCGAACCATTGGCACGCGGCACAATATTTTGGGCAAGCCACGGATCAAAACGATCAACCGCGATTGATTCTTAAATCAAGGAATTTTCAGGGAGATTTTCTCAGTTCAAAAAATTATCGGAAATCCTCAAGTTTATTATGTACCCTGATGTGACATCATTTTATAAACTGAGCTTGCCGCAATTCGATTGGTTGGAAATTGAATAATTTGAAATGTAACTTATTGATTTTCAGTCCATGGATTCAAAAATTTATTGAAACAAGGAAAAGTTAGAATTGATTGAAACAGAAGGATTAACAAGCAGTATAAGTAAAAATGCCGGTAACGAAATTTTGGAAACATGAAATTCAATTCCAGATACGTTTAACTGTTTGAAGAGACAGGCTCATGCTATTTTAACCATATTTTCATCGACCTATGCCTACGAATCATTATTTTCAGGGATGAATGACATTAAAAACTCGCTTAGAAACCATGTAGCAGATAACTCCAATTCAGCATGTATTCTTCTAAAAGTAACATCTTACCCAATCCTAATATAATTTGTCTTCTAATCTCTGCAACAGCAGACATCACCCTAATGTTACTTTATATAATTTGAATTACACGTTTAACTAAAACATTTACAACTATATAGCGCAAAATGTATTTTTTCGTAGTAAATAAAGAGTTTGAGTTGTTCGTACTTAGTTTTATTATTTTTTCAATAATCACAAGTCAAAATTATTTGACGGCACGTCTATACCTCATTAAGCATTTCTTTAGAAAAAATGGCACGTTGATCCATAAAGGTTCGCCACCCCTGGTCTAGGTTATTGACAGCACATGTCGTGACGTTTGAGAAAAGTAATAATGTCGTGATATTTCTTAATTTAAATATTTGGTTTATTTACGTCACAGCTATTAATTACAGTATATACATTGAAGTTATTAAAAAGATTGTTTAGTTCATTAGAGTCCAAATTCTGTTTATGAAGGAGGAGATTACATCTGTTCTGTTCGAAGTTTTCCAACTGAGTTCTTTTCTCTGCCCTCTCTAGGGTCTCGGGATGGTAACGGTCAGCCTCTTTATCCTACAGTAACATCCGGCTCGTGGGCAGAACAGGGGGTTTCTCACGGTATCAAAGGTTGCCGGGGCGATGACCAAAGACAGAATCTCGCAATATTTTCAGGGTGCATGTGTGCATAGGAACGCGGTTATCCAATTTACAAAAGGCTGAATTTTCAGCTGTATGATGGGAAAACATTACAGTGTATCATTTTATGCAGCTCTGTTACATCACGCGGCCAAGGGAATACGAACACATAGTTTTATGTAAAAGATCGTTTTCGAAAACACAAAAAAGATAGTACCTGATGTCAATAACGTTGATAACACCATGTTGATTAGAGTGTGGCAGGAACTGGACTAACACATTGATGCATGGCATGTAACCAAGGTTTCTCACATAGAACACCTGTAAAATATGTAAATAAAATTTGAATTGCTTCTGAATTCTTTCAGATTTTTTTTTTTTTTGTTGTATTTTTTTTTATTTTTTTTTTTTTTTTGCTGTATTTGTTTTAGTTTTTTTTAGTATAACGCTTTGAAATATTGAAAGCAATAATGAATAATCCTGTATTATGGCAAAAAAAAAATCTAATAACGATTAAACGAAAACGTTTTCATTTTCTACGAAAAAAATCGGCTGATAATATAAAATGTTCATTCAAGAGGCAAAACTAATAATTGTTATATAACTATTAATTGCATTGTTATTTATACATTATTTAATCACAAGAAATGATATAAATTATTTTGTCAGAAACTTCAATACTGATATAGACTTTTATATATATTTTTTAATGCATTATAAGAACTAATTCAAAAGATACAAATTATGACTAGAAAAATTGCTCAGCAAACCATATTATTAAAAAGTATAAAGTATTTCTACTTCTTTTATGGTTTTATACTTTTTTTCTTGACTCTCCTTATTTTTTCCTTTATCTTATAAAACTCTAATGCTTTAATAATCTAATAACTTTCATAACTAACGATTTATGTTTTAATTCTATTATTTTCATGTCAATTATTAATTCAGTTGTTTTTATATTCTATAAAAAGCTTTCATTGTTAAGATAGAACATACGAAACTCTCAAAATGTTTTCCAAGAATTAAAGAAACCCACAAAATGTAATTTAATAAAAAGTATGATGAAATCGTTAAATGATCAAAAAACTTGTTTACTAAGAATTGTTAATAGTATGAAGTAAAAAAGATTTTTTTTTTTAATTTTATCAAAATCATTCTAACATATTTTAAAAAGAAAAAAAAATTCTGTAGCAACTCATTCAACAGAGAAGACAATACATACTTTAAATGTATAAGATCTTTTTTTAAGACTGTATTTTCCTGCATAACTCTAGCCCTTAATCTTGAATATAAATTAGGTACTTACGGAAGAAAAGCTTGTTCAAACTGATTAAATATTTTAATTCGATACATTTTAGAAGTGGATAAATCGAAGAATGTCTAGTGGCAAGGGGTTGTGTTAAAAGCAAAAAAAAAAAGCTTTCATTCGCTTTAGGAAATTTACTTGTTAGGGAAATTACCTTGCTTAACATACTTATAATTTAATAGTTTATTTCAAAATTACAGAGAGTTTTTGATAGTGATTCAAAAATATATCTGTAAAATATTCATTAATTATAATTTAAAAATTCTTTAATAGTAGCATTACAACCAGAATTATACTCTCTCTCTGTGCGTGCGCAGTAAAGAACGAAACGAAGCACAAACATACGTAGGCATATAGACAATACACAAAAACGTCTTCTTGTTCGTTCCAGAGATCTCAGCTTTTACAGCTTCCTCAACCGGAAGCTTTAAGAATCATACAATCGTCCATCCGGTTTAGTGGTCAGCAACGCTGGCTGTGCCGTAGAGACTGGGTTCAAATCCTGGAGTAGGCATGGATGTTTGTAAATGTATAGTGCCTTTGCGGCATGGGAGTGCTCTAAATAGCTGTAGAGCCGCAAATCCTTTCGTGATGTTGGCGGAAGGGGAAGAAAGGTGGGAGGCCCCTGCCCCTCCAGGGTGTTCTCCCTCAAAATTGGGGGAAACTGAACTAAATCGTACTGTCACCTGCATGGTGCGCAAGGCTAAGTCTAACGACAGGCGTACATCTAGCCCCTTGCCATGATGAATATCTTGGACCTGGATCTGACACAGTCGAGATCAGGTAGCATAAAAACAAAAGCAACAAAGAAACAAAAACAACATGAACAAAAAAACAAAAAACAACAAGAATCATATGATTTCCCTTAATGAATACAGTGATTATTCAGAATAATTGGTTGATGCAATGTTGAATCATCTTATTTTGAAATGTGCCTATATGACAGTTTTTGGAAAGATAAAGTTGTGGTTAAAAAATAATATTTCCCGTTTGACATGTAAACTAAAGAAATTAGTCATCATGCGATTTCTTGGTGGGTTCAGCACCATCATAAAAATTAAATAAAATCTCTCGACAGAAGTTTTAAATGGTGAATTATTATACACATAACACACACACACATATATACATATATAATTCTCATTAATTTAATCTTAAATAACTTTTTATATATAATTATATTGATGATCCATTCCATAACTAACTACCCTCTTAACGGTAATCTTTTGAACTACATCTGTGTATCCACCCAGATCATATGATTTGAACTTTCGTTCATTTTTTCATGATAGTAATCGACTTATTAAAGCTATGTGCTTCAAAAAAAAAATATCTTGGAACATACGAAGGTTACTCCTTATCTTTATTCATAATGAACACAAACAAAGATCTAAAAAAGAATGGATGGAATATAATGTTTGAAGAGTTTTAAGTAAAATACGTCTTGACTGGCATAGTATAGACTTCCTTAAATATTTAAAATAGAGCATATACACGTATGTTACACTATCTACAATTTCAGCATACATTATTCTGATATACACGAGATTCAATGGCTTTCAGTCACAGCAAGCGTGCTTAATATATAAGACGGCTGACTTACTGGAGACATAATAAGACGAACTATTTTCAAGAAAGAAGACGTAATTAGATTATCCGCACGCCGTCATTATCGAAGGAAAGCCAACTTTAAGCATCCGGCTCTTCCCTATTCTAACCCAGGATTAGCGCATTCAGTATTCTGAATCATTGCCTAATCTTCGGGGAAGGTGCAACTTAACGGGGATTAGACTGCGTCCCCAACCACCTGTCCTCTAGGAAAGTGGTGACCGAATTTCTCCTACGTCTTCTGTCACACCTGGTGCTTGCAACACTTGGAAAAGTTAGGTGCGTCGCGGGTAGTGAAACGAAGTATCTTTCTTAAGAAAAGGACGATGGGTGTTCTTTTATAAAGCAGGTGCCAATGATAAGAAATAGCAGTCTGTATAGCTTTTGAGCCTCATGTATTATAATTTATGTTCTTTAAGATTATACAGTCGCTGTGTTTGTAGTGAGGTAATTCAGAATTTTTTCGGCAGTCAAATAAACAAGTAAAATAATTTTTTTTTAAGTCAATTTCTACTTAGATCAACAAAGAAAATTTTTGTTTTAGCTACTTTTTATTAAATAGTTACGATTGATATAAATATGTATATACATAGGACAGAATCACAACGTTAAGTGGTAATTAATTTTTATTAATTATCATTAAAGTATCATATTGTCATCCAAAACAGTCGTGTGTATAAAATTTCAGTTCAAATGAATGCTGTAAAACGTGAGAAAAAAAAACATTTTCAAGTTTTGACGCAAGTCGCCAAAAGGCTCGCTAAGTCGCCAACGTGGCTGTGTTAATTCTTTAAATAATTAGTTTTAATCAATTCATTTTTTATTAATTATAATTAAATTATTGTATTGTCATCTAAAATAATCATGTATATAAAATTTCAGCTGAATTGAGCGCTTTAAAATGTATTTTATTAACGATTGAAAATTCCACCAAGATAAATAAATAAATAGAGAGTGTGAGCTACTAGTAGGAATTGAAAAAGTGTTGTTTAAAATGTCATTGAAAAAAAAAGAATTATGCCGTTTTCTTTGTAATCATTTAAAAAAAAGAGTGAAAACTTGACAATTAAAATCGTGAATTTTGAGGACAGAATTTGATTATTCGACTAAAGGCGATCAATAAATCAGTCAAATGAGCTCTATATATTAACTATCAGTCAATAGATCAGTCTAGATCTTGACTTTGCCGACCATCCGGTATAGTGATTAGTGACGCTGCCTGCAGTGCCTAGGGCCTGGGTTCGAATCACGGAGAAGGCATGGATTTTTTTAAATGTATAGTGCTTTCGTGGCATGGGGGGTACTCTAAATAGCCGTCGAGCCGCAAGTCCTCTCGTGAGGTTGGTGGTAGGGGGAGAGAGGCGGGAGGTCCCTGATCATCCCCAGGGTGTTGTTCTCCTTCTAAATTGGGGTGGAACCGAGCAAAACCGTACTGTTACCTGCATGGTGTTCAAAGCTTAGGGTAACGTCAGGCTTAAAAATCTAGCCCTTCACCGAAATGAATTTCGTTGACCTTGATCTGATGTTACTGTCGATCAGGTGGCTTAAGTAACAACAAAAGATCTTGACTTTTATGCTGTTATTTTCACTTGGTTACAATTCAAAATAACAAGGAACTACGAGCTTAATTGGTTTTGCAAATTCCAGTACAATATCAATGGAATGAATTGGTCTGCAATCAATTATTATTTTCGTTACGAATAATAAAGTATAAAGAGAACAAAAAAGAAGTAAACATTATATTTTAATGGGAAGAAAGTAATTGTACTCTAATAAATAATTATTTACTTGTATGTTTATATGATAATAATTCAGATTCTTAAAGAAGGGCTGAATACCCATCTTTTCGCTTATTTTTTATTCCCTTTATTACTATTCTTCTATTTTAAATTATTAATATGCATGTATCTTTAGAAAACAATAGAGATACATCAATTGTTAAAATTTATGATTCCGCAGAGTTTAAATAAAATAAACATGTTCCACACGCCAAAAAGATATTTATATTGTTCTATAACAGTATTCTTTGATTTATCATCTACATCTTAACAAATTAGGAATCCATCGACTAGATTATTTTACTTTCCTTTACATGTATTTCATTATTAAGAATGCAAAGAATGTGTACAATAGGATTCTTTCGAATGTATTGTCGAAGAATTTTCTTTTTCTCTCATCATTATTTTGAACATAAGGTATTAGAAAAAGAAAAAGATTCTTCTTTATTTTATGTAAACAAACATTGAAAGAATATTCTTAAATCTTCATAAGATTTTCGAGTAGAATATATTTAATGGAAAAGGATATCGATGAAGAGGTATTAAATCCAAATCATTGTTTATGTATAGCATTTTATTATTTTTAAAATTAGATTTGTTTTTGGATCTCAGTAACCCATGTCTTTAATAACTTCTTTTAATAACTCGAAATGCAATTTACTTTTTTTTAAAAAAAAAAAAAGAAAAAGGTATACTTGATTTTGTATACATGAATTATATTTATTCGATTCTAAGCCACCATCAATTCTAAGCTGCACTCCAAGTTGACAACACGTTTTTGTCGAAAAAATAAAAAATAATGTAAAATGGTTTTTGATATCCAGTATTTACGAAATTAAAAATTTAAATGAGAGTTAATAAGAAGTGAATGATTTTTTAAAAATTTTACTAATTTTAAAAACTTTTAAATACCGTAAAATCCGGCGTATAACGCGCACTTTGAACACAAAAAATGAGATCGAAATATAAGTGTGCGCGTTATACGCCGGGTATAAAAACGATAGCTTTAAAAATAACAAAAGAGATGATCATAAAAATTTTTTTTACTCCTACACATATCTAAATGCTGTTTATTTAAAAGAAATGACTTATCTTATGAACTAAAAGAGTTCTAGTTCTAGAAATATTCTATATTATTTCAAAAGTCTGGAATAATATCTCGAATAAATGACTTCAAAACATAAGAAGATTGTATACTATCATTTCAGATTTCTTCATAAAACGGGGTGCGCGTTATACAGCGAACATACCTAAAAGTTAAAAAATGCAGCTTAAAAGTATAGGTGCGCGTTATACGCAGGATTTTACGGTAATACACGAACCTGTAATTGCTGTAACGCGGTTAATATCATGTTCAATCTCCACCATCCGACGAATTGTTTCACTTTTGATTCTAAGCCGCACCTGATTTTTGGTATCATTAATAATGAAAAAAGTGCAGCTGAGATTCGATTAAATACGATATATTTTATGCAGTCACGTTACCTGTTCATTTAAATGATAACGAAAAATAAGGTTACTGTATATTGACCAATAGATAACTTAAATACAGTATATTTCATGCAGTTAGATTACATCATGATAATGAACAAGTAATATAAAAGAAAATTAAGTCAATTCCTACTTAGGTCAAAAAAGGAAAATTTTATTTTAGATACTTTTTATTAAATAGTTACAATCAGTGGCGAACACAAAGGGGGTGTCGTAGGAGTCCGGTCACCCCCCATAGCCCTAGATTTGTTTTCGATTAGGTATAATCCTATGTATATATTTCGTAAAAATTAATTATGTATTTGTTATTAATAATTAATGTTATTAATTAATGCTAATTATTTATTCAATAGTTAATTTTGTATTGTTTTTGTTCCCGAAAATCGACAAAATCAAAAGAATATATTGGGCGGCGTATTGGAGCATGATACCAAAATGGTGGACTTTCGATCCTGGAACCCCCCTTGAAAAGATTTGTGTGCACTACTGGTTACAATTAATATAAATATGTAAAAATATATGACAGAATCACAATAATAAGTGACAAAATAGACAGTGATTTTCCATTTTGCCTTCTATATATGGTTTTGGGCTATTTTTGTCTGTTACTATTTATTTATTAATTAAATTTAATTATTCTAATAAATCGGTATAGTAAAAAAGAAATCACATTCTCAGAAATTAGGCCATCCCAAGTGTGATTCGAACCCACGATCTTTGGATGAGAAGTCCAACGCGCTATCCATTGCGCTACACGGACACAACGAACAGTTTTTCTTTTTATTTATGGTGTTGGACTATTATTTTTGTTTGTTACTATTTATTCATTTTTTAATTTAATTAATGAATTAATATTTGAAAAAACTGTATTAACATCAAGTGTCATCCACTACAAATTTAAAAAATGTATTTGAACTTGAATGGATGAATAAAACTTGTTCATATTTTCGATCGTTAATAAAATAAGATATATATCTATAGGGAGAGAGTCAACAAATAGTAGGAATTAAAAAATAAGGTTGCTGTATCTGACCAATAAGGTAACTTAAATACTGTATATTTCATGCAGTTAGATTAACTGTTCATTTAAATGATAACGAAAAATAAGATAACTGTATCTAACCAATGATATAAATAAAGCTGGTAAAATTTTATAAATATGAAACAAAATATATTCAAGAATATCAAAGATTTCTCCAAAAAATTGTACAAAGTAGCATTTTTTGTTGAGACGAAGTAAAATGGAAAGATTATATGGAATTCAGCAAAATGTTATCTCTGCCAATTTATCTCGGGGAAAAAAATAGCCAGTGCATAGATATCTTAACCTATCGGGCCAGAGAAAAAAAAAGCCTGCTTTTAAGATTTGTTCCGAAATCACCAATGGAACAGTTTTTTTAAAGAAAATACAAAAACGTGGTACATAATAGTGGGGGGGATTACCCTCATTATTGGACTAGAAAGAAAGAAGATAAATGGAACCATTGATATGTTAGCTACGCGAACAAGTAGCAGGAAAAAAAAGAATCCAAAGAATTCTGGAAGCTTTATTTTGTATTCAATAGGAAATGGAATGAATCACAGGTTTGTAGCGATTATCTTGGGATTATTGCGTTTGGTAGATTTGTGGGTGCAAATTCTTGGAATACCTGAGAACGTAAAGAAAGAAAGTATGCACTTCAATCCATCTGAACATGAAATTATATATATTCGTATGAATGTTTAAGGTATTCGACTGCGTTCGGAACCGTGTGATTTTAAAAAAGCGCATAAATGAATAATTTTCATGATATTTAGTAGCACTCAGATTAGAATACATGCATAAAATTGTTTTAAGGACATTTTGACAAAAAAAATTATTTAAATACAATATTTTGGCAAAAAATGAACTTAGAATAATCTTTTTTCAAAATGTTCCCCTTTTGTGAAAAATACTTCTATTGTAATAATATTCTGCCTGTATATAGCTCAGAACTCTCTACAGAGGCTCAACTAGAATTTTTGAAAAATTCACATTATTTTCAGAGTTACCACCAATTGAAATAATTATTGGCATTTTTTTCTAAAAAATTCCTCTCCTCTGTTGTCGTAAAAAATGGATAAACCCACTTCTAAGTTATATATTTCAAAAATTCTAGTTGAGAGTTCTGAGCTATATACAGGCAAAATATTAATATAATAAAAACATTTTTCACAAAAGGAGAACATTTTAAAAAAGATAATTATAAATTAATTTGTTGCCAAAATATTGTATTTAAATATTTTTTTTTTACAAAATGTCCTTAAAACAATTTTATACATGTATTGTAATCTAGTGACACTAAATATCATGAGAATTATCCATTTATGCGCTTTTACAAAATCACGGTTTCGAACGTAGTCGGATACCTTAATGTTAAAAGCCAGATTTATTTTTAAGTTTGAAAAATATGCATTTCTAACTAGTGAGAATTTCGAATTGTAAATGTTTTACTTTATAACATGCACAAAATGTTTACCGTAAAATCCGGCGTATAACGCGCACCTATACTTAAGAGCTGCAATTTTTAAATTTTACATATACTTGCCGTATAATGCGCACCCCCTTTTTTACGAAAAAACCTGAAATACACGTGCGCAATGCTCTTACATTTTGATTCGAGGTATTATCCCAGGTTTTTAAAAAAATAGTACACTTCTAGAAATACAACTCGTTAAGTTCATAAGAAATGTAATTTCTTTTAAATGAACTGTGTATTTCGATCTATGTAGAAATCTAATTTTTTTTTCTTTGCTCATCTTTTTTCATTTTTGAAGCTATCATTTTTATACCCGGTGAATAACGCGCACCCGTAAATTTCGAGCGTGCTTTTTGTGTTAAAAGTACGCGTTATACGCCGGATTTTATAGTAATATAAAATTAATTGTAATATATACTTCAAGATATTGTTATTAATCAAAAGGTAATTTTTATAAGAATTACCCGAACTATAATACAGTTAAGTTATTCGATATAAACCTGTATAGCAAAGACATTCGTTTATCGTAACATCACCTAAAATATTTCAAAAAATTCGAAAAGTAAATAGTTTTCCTCTTTACTTTGAAATTACAATTCCGTTTTGCTTTTTATTTTTTCGCTATTTCTAAGGATTTTTGGGTTATTTATAAAAAAGAGCTACAAGAGGAAAAAGTGGACGTTTACTTTACAAAAATATGAAGATTTCATTTTCGACAAAATTGTGTGTTGAATCAAGTTTCAAGAGCCCAAAAATTTAAAACTTTCTCCTGGCTTGAAACTCATTTTCTCAGATGTACAAAAAAAAAAATTTTTTTTTTTTCATTTATCTACCTCCAATAAAAATCCAGTATTTTAGCGTATTAAAAACTAGTACACATCTTCGAGCCCGAAAAATGTCTTCTTATTTTGGATCTTACTTTTTATCAATTACCTATAAACTACTTCTATGCATATATTTACTTTGATCGAAAGCCTTTTGTATAATATTAAAATTACCAACTTTTAATCTAAAATGTTTTAATCATAGAAATAAAATAAAATCTTGTTCTGAATTCTTCCTATTACCACTTAACTGTCTGGTCGTCTTTGGAAAATTTGTTTCTGAACTGTGTCGCACAAATTAAACGATGCGAGTGTATTCCTCTATTACAGAGAATGTGTAATATTGGATTAAGATTTAATGGATTTTTTTCTTTTTTATTTTATTTATTTATTTTTTCTTCTATTTTTGGAGTTCATTTTTTCAATTTCTACTCTTAGCTCACTTTTTCCCTATATATATATATATATCTTGTTCAAATCTTCAATTGTTAATAAAATACTGTTTATTCATCCATTCAAGTTCAAATATATTTTTTTAAACTTGTAGTGGTGGACACTTGATGTTAATACAGTTTTTTGAAATATTAATTCATTAATTAAATTTTATTTTTGAATTTTAAATTTAATCTGGGTTATTAAATTTATCTGTAGCAGATGGCGCCAGTAAGTTTTTCTAACGAAGTAGGAATTGACTTTTAAAAAAAAATTTATATTACTAGTTTACTTAAATTAACATAGTTTGCATTTGTATGAAAAAAAAAGGATTAATTAATTTCTTACTTTAATCTATGATTGGAGAATTATATTGAGCAAAGCATGTTGCAATTTATTTAGGAACTTTACAATTTAAACACCATTTACAACATTGCCATTTTTCAAACATTTTTCTGCACATTTATGTATTTCAAATTCTTTCCTTTCACTGTAACGTACATTACTTGTTGATCCAATGATAGCTTAATACAGGTTAATTAACTTTTTCCAATCAGACAAAAATATTGCGCCACTTATTGCATAGACTAAAACAAAAAAGGGAATCTGTAATTGCCTTAGGGATGACTAATAAAAAGTCAACAATGCATTTACAAAAAAAATTATTCGTATCATATCCAGTTCTTTCATAATTATTATTTATAAAATTAGTCTCAAAAGATTTGAAACATCTCGATCTCTACGAAAAATGTTTAGTTTCCACTAAGATAGCAATTGAAAATTGTCATTTCTGTTTACTAATGATGGATATATGTGTCATAACATAAAATTGTGCACTTTTTTTCATGCCGAGTATACTCGTCATAAACAGTTAATTGGTTATTTATGCTTACTAATAAATTACTTCTCTCATTCAAATCCAACAATGACAAAAAAAAAAAAGATGAATTATTTTAACAACATACAATTAGGCTGAAAAACTGGCTAAAAAGAAAAAAATTGGTTTAACTTTTAAGTGCATTTCTCTCTGATTTTTCAAGTGCATTACTCGCATTTTGATCAAATTTTCATCTTCTGAAGCTAATTATAAAACTGTTTCGATTTTTTGAAGTGGATAGCAATTATTTAAAAGTATTACCCCCCTAATAATTACTCAGAAAGTGAGACAGTAGAAATTAAATTTTAGCAATTAGCGACCAAAGTTTCTACTATTTTCTAATACTTTCCTAGAAATGCTAATCGTGCACTCGCTCAGTTAGTTTTGAAATAACAATTTCAAGGAAACTTGTAATTACACAATATGTTTGTCTTAATTCTAATTTAAATAGAACCGCTAGGAACTTTAGTCATTAGCGTACAAAAGAATTAATGTCCCGATCTCATTATCGTGTAAAGATCTATTCCAACAATAATCAAATAATGGTGTTCTCTTTGGAATAAATAGTAGTAATTTTCTAGATAAAATGTGTTTTAATTAATTTCTTAGATAAATATACTGCGATATAAATAAATTTGGCTATTTTAAATACTTTTATTGCGGTTTAAATTGTCTTTTGAAGCTCAATGTGACAGGGGTCCGATAAAACTTTTACCGAAGCGTATTTATTCTGAATTCAATTGTTCTTTTTTAAAAAGTTTAAATAAATAGGTTTATAAATGCAGTGAAATCGTTTAGGGGACTGGAATATTTTTTCGTGTTATAGGATATTCAAAAAGAAAACCTATATTCAACAATACTAAGCTTATAAGAGTACATTTTATTTACATAGGTATTTATATGGCCATGTTTTTAACTAAAATCAATAATACAAAAACGTTCGCAAAAATGAAATTTTATACAAATTTTAGCAATACCCAAATCTTTAAGGATATCCACTTTCGCCTTCAGCCTAAGAAGCTCCATCTTCATTTTAAGCAAAATAGTAGTTTGCTATTCCCTCTGAACTATTTGCCAAGGTCCTCGTAAAAATTCTTCTAAAATAGAAAAAAAACACGAATGAAAGTCACTGATTTTCACTCCTACTGCGATGTACTTACTCGCTACTGAATTCTAAAACCAATTAATTAAGAGATGAGATGTTTTTGTGTGGAATTTGTAGGGGTGGAGAAGGAAAGTAGCTTAGATAAATAAAATTGTCTCATGTCGCAGGCTATTCCGAGGGTATTTCAAAGCCAAGTTAACCTCCTTTCTAGGAAATACGTAAAACCACCTCTCTTTCATTTCACATCACTTTTAAATCCTCCCAATGTCTGATGTTTTCCGTACTTTGTTCGTTCCCAGAAGGGAATTCTTTTCGTGTTAAGCGATTTTCGTTTCGTGTTAAGTAGTAGTTTGTCGGGACCGTTGTGTTATTTCATGTTAATCGATATTTCGTCTTATAAGCGTTTTTGCGTTTAAACGTGTATATTTCACTATATATTATTCCCTTTTTTCCTTCTGTAATACTAAAAAACGCATCATAATAGACCAGAGGCGCAGGCAAGGAGGGAGGGTTCAGGAGGCCAGCAACCTCCCTCCATATTGCCCTTGATTTTTTTTCCCCGATTGCTTTATAATGCTATGTATATTGTACATAAAATCTTCATAATTCTGGAATTTAGTTAATTATTTGTTATTAAAACTTATTTTATTAATTAATGTTAATTATTTATTCAAATTATTTTTTTACTGTTTTTTTTTCCTCAACAATCGATTAAAAAAAATTAATATATTTGCCGGCGTATTGGGATATGATACGGGAATGGTGGACTTTCGACTCTCGAGCGGG
>BMAV01018667.1:140267-161966 GCA_019973955.1 Trichonephila inaurata madagascariensis | reverse complement strand
AGTCGTCATCAAGAAGCCCCTGTCCTCCTGGCTTTTCAATTGCGGTTTATTCGTCTTCCAAAACCCGGCATGCTATCCCCTAACTCAATTAAGGGCGCTACCCGTGGAGAAGATGCGCCCCATCATTTATTCACGGCAAACACCGCACGTAGAGAACAGTTTCGAGTCTCCATTCTCTCTTGAGAATCTGTGCTCGGATTTCGTGATGCGCAGATAATTAGCAAGGCGTAACCTTCAACACCCTTTCTGCACTTCGTAAACCCCCCTTTTTCTTATTCTTCGAGAATTGGTGAAGGAAGATTCACATTCATACATTCTTTTCTTCTTTTTTCAATCTTTTTTGTTCGATTATTTTCAAGAAAAGTTGCAAAAATTCATCTGGGTCATCTTCAGACAGTGGGATATGTAAGATTTCTTACTCGGAATGAGGTTAATCGAGGTTATGTTTTCGCAATTTTGTGCTGGAAACATCATTCACTTTAAATAAAAAGAATAAACCGCCATGTGTTTTTGTCGGCCGACTTTCGCCGACTTGTTTTTCTGGGTTCATAAAGAAGGAAACGATATTCATCTTTCTGTAATAATTATGCCGAGTTATTATTTTTTTTTGAAGATGGCATTGATAAATAGAAGTTGCGATGTGCTTTATTGCAAAATCATGAGATAATCCGGTTCTTTAAGGGCCCTTGCTATTTAATACCGCGTTTAACGAGGTGTTTCAAATTTTTTTCCTACAAATGATAAATTGGAATTATACCTTTTTACCTCATTTCCATTTTATATTTCAGAACCGTTGGACTATTTTTCAAGAACTCGTTTCAAATATGAATTCAAATCATTGTTGTTTTTAGCAACTCTTGCTGATTGTCAGTATATGTTAAAAAATAACTCAAAATTTTGAATCCCTATTTTTCCAGTTCGAATTAGGTTAAGACAACATAGTAAACTATAATTTACGAGAAAAACAATAAACCAAATGCACGTAGAAGATTAAAAGTCAATTCGAGAAAAATATATGATCAAATTACTTTAAATATATTTTATTTTTAATTATCATATTTTACTCATTTATGAAATATTAAGATAGCCGACTACTTTCGGAACCGTGACTTTGAAAAAGCGTATAAATGAATATTTTTTTGATATTTAGTGTCAGTTGAATTAGAATATACTTATAAAATTGTTTTACGATTATTATTACAAGAAAAAATTATTTAAAAGCAATTTTTTTTGGCAAAGAATAAAAAACGAATGACTCTTTTTCAAAACATTCTCCTCTTGTGAAAAATGCTTCTATAATAATAATATCCTGCTCATATCTAACTGCAACTTCATACTGAGGTTGAATTAAATTTTTTTATAAGTTCACATTGTTTTTAGCGATGAAAGTTGAAATAATAACGGGTGTTTTTTGTTAAAATTTCTCTACTCTTATATAAATTCACTTCTAAATTACCGTAAAATCCGGCGTATAGCGCGCACCTATACTTTCAAGCTGCAATTTTTAATTTCTAGGTATATTCGCCGTATAACGCGCACTCCCTTTTTTTACGAAGAAACCTGAAATGTATATGCACAATGCTCTAATTTTTTGAAATCATTAATTCGGGGTATTATTCCAAGTTTCAGAAAAAAATCGTACACTTCTAGAACTGCAATCCTTGTAGTTCATAAGAAATATCATTTCTTTTAAATAAACAGTATTTCAATATAAGTGGAAGCCTAATTTTTTTTTCTATATCATCTTTTTTTTTATTTTTATTTTTAAAGTTGTCGTTTTTAAACCCGGCATACAACACACACCCCAAATTTCGATCTCATTTTTTGTATTAAAAGTGCGCGTTATAGGCCGGATTTTACGGTATTTATATATAACGCGTGTGTGTGCCAAGATATTTGAATATGTTTCATACGTAATTTTAGCATGCTTAAAAGATCGTTTTACGTTTTTCTTAAAAAAATACAATTATGTTTTACATATGTGTGATTTCATATTATATAACATTAAAATGAATCTTATTTTCTTTTCTTTTCAGGTAAGTTATATATTCCTGATGGATTATTATTGTCATTGCATCTCTCACGTGAGTCATCTATTAGTCTTTTCTCATTCGTTCTCATTTTTATACCCAGCGTATAACGCGCACCCGTAAATTTCGACCTTAATTTTTGTGTTAAAAGTGCGCGTTATAAGGCTGGATTTTACGGTATATATTTCAAAAATTTTTGTTCAACCCTGGTCTCGAAATCTTAGCTAGATGTGAACAAAATATATCTATTATAGGAGCATTTTGCACATGGAAGAAGCGTATTTTGAAAATATTCCATTAATTCTTCCTTTTTCGCCAAAAAATTGCATTTAAATCATTTTTTCATGTAATAATATTCTTAAATTAATTTTATATGTATCTTCTAATTCAACTGACACTAAATATAAAAAAACATATTCATTTATGTGTTTTTTTAAAATCACAATTCCGGACTTATTCACCTTAAATCAGTAAACATTAAAGTTGCTTATAAACGCTTAGTTTTAAATACCATGTGCAGCATATTCTAATATCGAAAGTTTTGGTTATTTGGTTGAATTGAAAAAATAGCTCAAAATTATTTTTAGAGTTTTTTTTAGCTGAAATTCACAGTAAATACACCTTTGTATGCTGTAATTAATTTTCAAGAGCCCACCAACTTAGAACTTCTTGAATTACAACTCACTTTCTCGTATACACATACACTATTTCCTCTCAAACAACTTTCTAGTGTCAGCGTTTTGAAAACTGATACACAGCACCTCAACCCACAAATATTAAATTAGAAATGAGGAAAGACAAACTTTTGAATTCAAATCTACCTCAGCGTTAAACATTGATATTTTCAGCAATACCAATCCTACCTTGTGAACAACGAATATACTATAGCACATGAATGCACACTTCAGTAAACTAACGATGAACCTATTCATTCCTCTCTAATCAGTACAAGCGCGGCATTCATTTCAAGTCCTGAAACACTTCCCAAAAGGAAGCCTCTCCTTTGACAACCAGAAATCGCCGGAGCAGATAACGATTCCAGGGCCCGAAATCTAATCCCTGTGGTACCTCTTTGTGTCAAAACAAGGGTCTACTTGAATCTAGTGTATTTCCAGACACCGGCAATCTGCAGATATTTATTTATAAACGGGGCTCTACCCCCGCCCCAAAGAAACGACTCCGTCAATAGGGATATATCATAAAAGCCTCTTTTCTCTCTTTTTGTCTATTTGGGCAGACGATCCCAGGGTGAATGGAGAAAAGGTATCGTCTGCAGCTAATGGTCGGAGGGTGAGTGGATGTCCTGATTTCTGTTCCGCGTCGTTAGCTGCACGTGCGGGTGTCATCTTGCCTAGTCACGCGACCGGGACCAGAAGAAGGATTTTTCCTCACGCGTCAGGATTGGTCTCGTGCCCAGTAAGGAAGATGCTGTGTGACTAATTGCTGGAGGAAAGCGCTTGGAAAATTGCCGCACTGATAGTTGTTTGGATTGATGAGAATCTAATTAAGTGACTTTTCATCGGTGGTATTGATGATTAATTACGTTTCGTGTGCTTGTGTTTTTTACAATATCGTAATAATATAACGTTCGACTTATTTTATTCCTTTTGTATATTCAATTCCTATTATTAGTTCGCACTCTTCCTATATATATTTATAAATATATATATCGTTCAAATTTTCAATCGTTAATAAAACACTTTCTATTCATCCATTCAAGTTCATATACATTTTTTTGAAACTTGTTGTGGATGTGTCACTAGATGTTAATACAGCTTTTCAAATATTAATTCATTAATTCTATTTAATTAATGAATAACTAGTAACAAACAAAAATAATAGTCCAACACCATATATAAAAAAGGAAAATCGCTCGTTGTGTCCCTGTAGCGCAATGAATAGCACGTTGGACATCTAATCCAAAAGTCGTGTGGTGGCCGCGGTAGCCGAGTGGTATAGGTATCGGATGCCTTGTCACGAGTTCGAGCCCAGTACCACTAAAGACCCGCCGTGTAGGGCAGCGATGCACGTTAAACCTGTCGAGAGCTGAAACATCCTCCCGTTGGTGTGGTGTGGTAGTTAGGAGAGGGGGTGCCAGCTCAGGTGTCGTCCACGTCACTTGACCATGGTTCAAAATTACATGGTCCATCGCCAAAAGCCCTCGTGTAGCTGAACAGAGTGCGTTGTTAATATTCAATCAATCAACCAAAAGTTGTGTGTTCGAATCCCACCTTGGATGGCCTAATTTCTGAGAATGTGATTTCTTTTTACTATACTTTTTTCTTTATTGGAATAATTAAATTTAAGAATTGAATAAATAGTAACAAGGAAAAAAATAGTTCAACATCATATATAGAAATAAAAATGGTAAATTGCTAGGAAAATCACTTTCTACGAGTATTTTGTCACTTACTATTGTGATTCTGTCTTATGTATACTACATATTTATATTAATTGTAATTATTTACTAAAATGTCACTAAAATAAAAATTTTCTTTGTTGACCTAAGTAGAAACCTTTTTAAAAAAATTTATAATTACTTATTATGATTCATTTTGTACGCAATATTTTTTTTAAAAAAAAATCATATAGCTTAACTTCTTAGTAGCATGGTAAACAACATCTCATTTAACGACAAAAGAGGACTAAGCAGTAAAATTTTGAACATTATAACAAAAGTAAAAAAGCTTTTTATTCAATTTCAGTTTGTTATAGTTTTCATTGTAGTAATTACACATATATACTTTTTTAAGTCAATAAGGGATTTATACTTGATTTTTATTAAGAATTACATACATTGGTCTTATAAGTCATATGATTTAAATGAAGGATAAAGGAAATAAATTTAAATTTACCTATAACCCTATTTTAAGTCCTTAATGCAACTCTATAATTAAGTAAACTAACACTCCTTTGTTCTTTATATTAATTATTCTATGCAATCTACTAATGTGCCAAAATTTAAACTAAAATATTCTGAATGAATAATGACAATAAATTCATTCAAATATTTCTAGCTCTAGATGATATTTCGAGATTTAAAACTAAGCAAACGTTTCTCATTGTGAAAAACGTTATTCTTTTTCCATTCACTTTGCCAAATTTCAATGATTTGTTTGTGTTGAAGTTTATGTCTAGCTTTGTATATTTCTATCCCTCTGCATATATATATATATATATATATCGTTGACATTGGTAATGTTTTGTTTAAGGTTGATCAATTAAACTGTTATGGACAGTGGTGGAACGTACACCCCCGTATCGAGGGGAGGGCAGCGTTCTAGGGGCCCAAAGCCTATGTTATTGTTATGGTTTTGTAATCCTTTGTGAGATTTGGCTTGGGGCCCAAAACCTAACTTTGCAGGGGGCCCTAATATTCTCCATTACGCGACCGATTATTGTTGTTGTTTTGTTGCATTGATGCTATTGACGAGGCAGTCTTGTGGAATAGTAATCTGGTTTATTGTACATTAAACACATAGAAATGGACGACACAACAACGACACAGAAATCAAAACTGGATGCAGCTACATAACGAAAACAAAGAGAGTGCTTTTCCTTAGTATCTTGGGCCTTCTATATCAAGCGGCAAACGGAAGTTAAAAACTCATGATTTGCGTGGATGGAGCTATTTTATTGGTGGAAATCTATCGTTCAATAGATTCCTGTTAAGCGGGTAGTTAGTAATTATTTACGCGCGAGTTTTGAAGGCCAGGACAATTAAAAGTTGTTTGGATGAAATATATATGTGATGAGATTATAGTACTGCTAAGCATACATGTTTGTGACTGATATGATTAATGAAGAATGCGATGTTTTTTGCAATGATTCAATAAATTCGTTCTGTTCTCCAAGCTATGACTACAGCGCATGTTCTATTTCAACAAGCGTCGTTCGTGAGAGAGTGAAGTTCGTACTCGTAGTTAAAGCAAGGGGGTTGAGTGTCTCTTGGCTGGATGTTTACCCCCCCCCCCAGCTGACATATAAAGGGATGGAGATTCATCGCATGGGTGTGCGTGCGTGCATTTCTTTCAAGGATACAGAGTATATTTAAGGCAGTCCCCACAAATAAAATTTAGGCAAAATCACAATCTCAAGAATCCACAACAAACCTTTATTACAAAAACAAACCTGAAAACATCATTTGTGGGCTCTTTAATATTAAAAAAGTAATTACAGTAATAGATAGCTTTTTTTGTTATAAAAATAGTTATAGTTGCGATGGAAACTCTCGGGAATACTGGTGGAAGAGTTTGTATCAGAATAACAGTCTTTTTTTTTTTTCATCTTAGCATTGGCTGTTACATTAATTGCTTTTTATTTGAAGAAAGTACCGTAAGAAATAGGTTTCTGTATGAGTTTTAACTTTGTTTTGATTAACTTAAAATAATACTGAATTTTAACTATACTCTCACTCAAAATGGACTAAGAATTAAGTTATTTTTGTTTCTCTAATTATCTTACAAACTCGGAGCTTCAGAGGCATAACAAAAACAATAAAGGTATAATCGATTTGAGTTAGAATAATAATTAAATTAGCTGAAATGGAATGAGAAGAAAATATATGTTGCAACAAAATTAATTTTCGTACTCGAAAAATACCCCTAACCTTAACATTTTCGAAGTTATGCCTTAGCTATAAAAATAATTGGTGATATTTTAACTCTATAAGAGAAAACATGATTAATTTTTCCTACTCATGGTATTAATCTCTTCTTTCGACTGCTTATAGTAAGACCGTTATAAATAAAAATTTAAAAATGTATTTGCATAAATGACTCCAAAAATTTATTTGGACAGAACAGAACATGGGTAGAAATAGAATCGAAATAATTGAATAAATTCTGTTTTTTCACTATTAGAATGTTAGTCTGTTTTGAACTATTAGGGATGTTCCTTTCATGGAGTAGAGATCTGCTACAAAAAAGGGGTTTAGCGAAAATTAACCCTTCTGAGGCCTTGCGAGAGCTTAAGCAGCGTTATAGATAAATATGCTTGTTTTCAACACAATTATAGATCTACACACTTGAAATTTTGTAAGTACGTTCTTTTCATGGAGTAGAGATCAGCTAACGGATTTAGGAAAAATCGACTTCCAATGGCCATTTCGAAGGCATGAGAGGAGTTATAGAATAATATTCCCATTTTTTCGAACTATTAGACCACAGACATAAAATTTAGCAACACGTTCTTTCGCGAAGTACAGATACATTACAAAAGGGGGCTTGCGAAAATTGACCCCCAAGGGGCATTGAGAAGGCTTAAGGAACGTTATAGATAAAAAAAAATAAGAGTACTCATTATATATAAAAAATTGTTTTATATTTTTCTATAGATTGTAATGTACCTAGTTTTACTGTCCTTATAATTCAGCTATTTTATGAAGAATAATATTTTATTCTTAAAAAATTAAACCTTGGGAAAAACTAGTGCTCAATAAAAAAAATACTAAGATGCCTTAAGTATTTAACTTTCAACAGTTTATTATAAGAAAAATTTGACAAAATCGTTTAAAATTGTGCCTTATATCTCGAGTGCTTCAAGAGATGAAAGTTCTCAAATCTTCCAAAAGATATTAAAGGACAGTTTGCTTTCTTTCTTGGCAGAAAAGAGGAAGAAAATGTGTTTTATAACATCCAGAAAGTTATCAGCGTGTCATCCCATTTCAGATTGCATCGTGGACTGGTCCTATGTTATCGTCCCCAGGAGACGTTTTCTTCTCCTAACTAAATCCTTACAAGAATTGTTCTGTTACGGCCACACACTCAAAAGAGAACTTATCTCTCTGGCCCTTCTTCTTTTTCTTTTTTCTTTCTTTCGTAACTCTTCTGTTTTATAATTAAAGCCCCAACCTCAGTTTGCGGTCAGGATTAGTCTGTTTTTCTTTTTATTGTTATGGTCCAACTTTCTTTTTTCGGCCACTAGATTGAAAACTTTAGATTCAGAGAAAGATCAAATCAAATGAAAAGTTCAGTAGTTGGGGGCGGAGAAAAGGATAAAAAAAAAAGACAAGCAAATATACATCTACACCCCACAATAACTCTTGTCAGATAGAAGGGGAGGGCTGTGGCTAGGAGAGAAGAGTACACACAAACACTACAATAAAAAAAATCTTGGATTGAATCAGAAAAAAAAAAGAAGTCCAAGGATATAAGTAAGAAAAAATTCGAAATGGTCCCTCGGATGTTGTTTGTTCAGAATGGCTTGACTCACTGGAGTAAAAGTATTTTTTTCCTCCTGTCTTTGTTTATTTTTTGAGTAGAAAAACGGATTAACTGAAGGTGGAAAAGCTAATAAAAAGAAATGCACACTATAAAATGGCTATGATCTTTGCTTTTGAACAGGATTCCTGGGTGAATGCGAATTCGTTTAATAAGTGATGAGTCCACTTTTATTTGGTTGAAAACAGCTCTTAAAAATGGGCTGGTTCGGACGTAAAATTTAGGCAAAACAAAATGACCTGTTTCTCTACTTTTTTGTTTACTTTCAAGTAAATGCAAGTTTTCTTAGGTATAAAAATTTCTGCAACTGATACTGGCTGAAACAACTTTGATAATACTTTTAAAAACGTAAGGCTGAAGATTTTTTTTTTTTTTGTTCGATAAAAAATTTTGACGAATAAATGTTACATTGTTATATAGATCGTTTCAATTTTAATTCTGATTTGTATCAGCTCCAAATTAAAAAGTGTTTTTAATTATTAAGAGAAAGAACGTTAAAAAATCTCCCAACAAAGCAAAATTAAATAAAATATTCCCCAACTATTTTTTTTAAATGAGATATTATGAGATTCTTTCAAATAAAGGGAGTTTAAGAAAGAAATTTTTTCCAACCATTAGTAAGAGACTGACATGCCATCATTTTTACACTAAATGCAAAATAACCCAATTTCTTACTGGTCATAGTAACTTTAAAAGCTACTTGAACAAATTCAATTTAGTTCCGTCATCTTCCTGTGATTGTAATATTGGTGGCGAGGAAAATGTAGAAATTGTGCTCTTTCTGTATTCCAAGTATTTCAGAGAAAGAAAAATCCTGGCTTTCACGGGACTTAATATACTAAATTGTGGCCTCCGAATTTTCACCAACTTCTTTCCACCAGAAGTGCTTTTAAAAAGTTTTGTGAATTTGTTGTAAATATCTGCAATCCTTCATAACCTCAAATATTTTTTTCTTTCTTTCCTTTGTAATGTGTGATTAATACTTACTTCTGTGAGCCCCGTGTGATACTTTGTGGTGCATGGGTATTTTATAATTGTTTTCAATAAAAAAAAAATAATAAAAAGAACTATTTTTTTTCCAATAATGAGAATTTTTTCGTCTTTCTCGTTTTTTCTTCTGTTTTTTTTATTTTATTTCATTTAAAAGTGACTTTTGGTACTTTGAGAAAAAGGCTCGCTGTTTATTTTTTAAAAGAAGAATAAAATATAACAGAGCTTTCAACTTTAAAGAATAGCTAATGGACATTCCGATAAAAATATTTATTGGTAAAACTCACAGCAGGAGGAATTTTTTCTCTCTCTGTTTTTTTTTTTTTTCCAAGTCATCCCGTCCCACTTTTTAACACGGGAAATGCGGACAAAGAAACATCAATTCCAATCGTCGTTGCCAGTCGTAAAAGTGAAATAAAACATAACGATAAATAAAAGAGCAAAAGAGTGAAAGTCAATCGACGTATCTCAACAAATTGCTCTTCACACGAACAATTCTAAAGTTCCCTAGAAATAAGTGGAACAAAATGACTGGGCCACAAAGAACTCATATCGATCCATCGATGGCAAATCTCCCGCTGCTAATAGCTGGATACCAGGTCCACTCTAGTATCTACCTAGACCCCTGTGGCCTCGGGGAGGGTAGAGAAGTTTATTCGAAGAAAAGAACCACTAAAATGCAGAAAAGTACACATAAAAAAAAGAAACCGGATAGACGGGGAGGACTATCCACCAAAACAAGAACTCTTTTCTCGCTGAACATCTGTTCTTTCCTTAGAACACCCAATGGCAAAAAGAAAGATACCGTCCGGTGATGGATAAAAAAAAATAACAAAACATTAGTGTAGGGTGCTTTCCAGTCTGATGTCTTTAGATTTCAAGCTAATGCAGATTCTACTGGGGATGATGGCTTTGGAGGTAACGGATCAGCGCTTTCTGCAGTGGAGCGTAGCAAGGCTGCTTCCACCTTGACCTTGCAATGAATTTGAAATATATCGTGAGAACAACGAGGCTTGATGACATGCTTTCCTCTCACCTTCATTGAGGAGGAGTTGGCGGTTGGGGCCTTTTGGGCGTTACAAGGCGGGGGAGGATGGCGAGGTTATGTGATGAATAATATATCATCAATTTTACTGACAGAGTTCTTAGATGTTGATGAAATATTTAAGTCGTTGCAGCTGTGATGATGAAAGTTTAGTAGACTGCTAAAATTTCACAAGACAGCTTCATTTTGTGAGGGTTTTTTTAATGGTTTGGAAAGATAAATTAGGGATTGGTGTACGAATTAATTTTGTTTCTGAATTACATGAGTGGTAATGGTGAATGACCCAAGTCGCGAAATAAATATTAATTTTTTTTTTTAACTTCCTTAGGTTTTACCAGATTCGTGCATTAAAAACACTCATCATTTTTTTAAAAAGAATTAAAAAATCTCCAAGCACCACAAACTATCACACGGGACTCACATAAGCAAGTATTAATCACACATTACAAAGAAAAGAAGGAAAAAAATTGATGCTTTGAGTTGAAACAAATATTTACAACAACAGAACTTTTATTAGCACTTCTGGTGGAAAGAAGTTAGTGAAAATTCGGAGGCCAATTTATATTTTGTCTCTTGAAAGCCAGTCTTATGATCTTTCTCTCTGACATACTTGGGAAACAGGAGCACATGTTCTACATTTTCCTCGCCACATATCAACAATTGAATCATTACATTGTTCATATAGTTATTTAAATGAATTTCTAAATTTATTATTTATTTTTAGCTTGATTTTTTTTTCCTTGCGTGCAACTTTATTTTCTAAAACACGGATTGAAAAAAAGATTTTTTTCACACTTAAGAGTACCAGGACATGCTCGAATGAGTAAAATACCAAAAATAAGACTCTTTGTTTATGGGAGATATATCTTCAAAAAGTTCCAAAAGAGCTTAGATTTTTTTTTTCTTGTGATCTTAATAAATATATTTTAATCATTCTGTAGAAGAAATATAATTGTTTAATTAATTTCTTTTTCTGTTTAATTTAAGTTGGACATAATTTTTGAGATCTCATAATACATGTGATTTTGTTTAGGTACCATTTTTTAAAAAAGCATCTCTTTTATATGTAAAATATTTTTTGTCAGTCTATTTTTTTAGAAAAATATTAAGATAGTTTCTTGACAATAATTATAAAACTTTGTAATCTTAAAAATTTCTATTTTTGTTCCCTTTTTCACACATAAAACTATTTTTTAAAAAAAACTATGTTGTACTTCGACTAAAAAAAACAGGTATCTGTATAGAAGTATAAAAAATTTTGAACCATATAGTGTAATAGTTTTTTTTTAAAAAAAAGTGTACCTAAAAGCAAAAAATTATGCTTTGGAGAAAAAGTGAAAAACTAAGCTTTTGTAACTAACTATTATTTTTTCATATTTTATGGTTATTTTGTCAACGAACATATAAGTGTTTTTTCATTTTTAGATTCAGAAAAATATGCTCTATCTTTTAATACTAAAAATAAAAAATTGATTTTTTGAATGTGTATGATGTCTTGATTCTCTTAAAGATGTCTTTTGAAAATAAATTTTAAAACTTTTCTATCAAGAATTTTTTTTTATTAAGTTCTGTATTTATTCGAATCTAAGCTGCGATCGGTTCTAAGCCTCACCCCCAGTTCTCAGCATGATTTTGTGAAAAATTAAAAACGGTGTAAAATGGTTTATCGATATCCAATTTTACGAAATTAAAATAAATTCCAAAGGAAAACTAATAAGAAGTGAATAATTAGTTATTTTATCAGCATTATGAAATTTTAAATGCATATGTGAACCTGTAATTGGTATAAATTCCCAATCCACCATATTTTTTTCCTTTGATTCTAAGTCGCGCCCGATTTTCAGTCGCATTAACAGTAGAAAAAAAGGGCGACTTAGATTCGAGTAAATATGGTATATCTTTTATATATTAGGTAGATAATTATATATTGTTTTTTAATTGGGTTTTAAGAAAATGTCGATCTTTAAATGTTATTGAAATTAATAAAATTAAATTAATATATTTTTTTAATTTATTGAAATTTTTTATTGAAAATTGAAATATTTTTTACTGTTAAATAATTAATAGTTAATGTTGTGTTAGTTAATTGCTTGTAAATATAGCATCCTTTTTATTTCATTATAATTTCCAAAAAATGTTGAAAAACCTGTGTATGAAACAGGAATAAATAGTTTTTATACATACTTAAAAAAATCACTCCACTTATATCTTAATAAGTAATGGCGTATGCATATTTTAAGGAAAAATTAAATTAAAACCCAAATACGCTTTTGAATTTTTTTTTACGTTGAATATTTCTCAAATTAAAATAGTTCTTCAAAACATTTTACAATTAATGAGTTTTCGTGTTCGTTGCAAATAAGGTAAGAAGACTACTTTTACACAAACTGTATTTATTTTAAGAGCTTTGCTTTGATGAATTATTCTTGATAGATGTGTGATTTTAAAGCAATTAATATATCCTGGTTTTTAAAACAGAGTTAGTTCAAATGCAGAAAACATCTAAATAATCACTTATCTAATATTTTAATTAATGAATTTAATTAATTAAGGGATTATATCGATTAAACTATCTGCAATTTTATGCATTGAATTGTAAATTAATTAAAATGCTTTGCAACAAGATTTCTTGAGATTTCAAATTCTGCAACATAAATTCTAAATGCCCTTATTAGCTGTAATACCAATTAATTTCACTGATCATTATAGCTATTTACTTGTAAATAAAAAGAACGATAGATATACTTTAATGTTTGTAAGAGCATTTAGCAAATTGCTTTCAATTCTTTACATAAAGTCTTAAAACCGCATTGGCACTACTTAATTAATAGCATTTTGCCTCTAGCATGAAAGTGAAACAAATGTCATACATGGGATGGAAAGTAGTACACAAAAGACTTCTACAAAGAAACTGCATTATTAGAATTTCCTTGTAAATAGCTGAATTAATGAAAATAAAACCTTAATTCCTATAAAGAAAGGCATAAAGAATAAATATTATTTACTACACAGTAACTTTTAAAATAATGAGACAATTAAGACTGGAATGAGTTAAGAACAGTCAATATCAAACTGCATATCCACAAAACTCCACATTTCGCCTTGAACTACATATAAATAGTTTCAATTTATTTAAGATATTAAAATTAATTAAGGCTGAGTAGAAAAGAGGTAGAATAACGTTCGGGTATAAAAGAGGAAACTGCTTATTATTGGATTTTCAAATAATTATGTATTCTCTGCATTTAATTGGGTGGTTTGGTAACAAAAATGCTTGAAAAATTCTGGAGACAATGACATTTCTATGAAAATGAGTGGTTTGTTGCGGTTATCTCCGCTTTAAAAATTCGTGCATGGTGCAGTAGTCCCGAAACCTCAGCCTAACGTAGATCGAAGGTTAGCCGAGTTTATGAAAATGTCGTGTTATCGAGAATAGGAAGACCCTAAATGTTTGCTTTTTATTACACTCTGCATGCTTTGAAGAATGTTTCATATATCTTAAAAGAACTTCTCTCATACTTACAAAACAATTTCATGTCCGTACCTCTTTATCAAACGGTTGAGGATTTTGTGTGTGCACACACAATGCACACAATTTTAATCATGGTGTAATATGAAGTCTTACATTGCAATAGGGACAGAGGTAATAAATTCTTTTTTGAATTATCTTTCCATTTTCATTTCTTCTCAAGTAACAGATTGCATATTGCTTTACCAATCCCTGTTCTTTATCGAATATTTTCAAAAATCTAAATTCATGTCTTCTATGAAAAATTCCCGCCTTCACCACAAATAAAATCGCGGATGAGAAGCTTTTCAATACCATGGGCAACCTGCATTTCTTAAAAATACTAGAAACAATAATTTCTCTATAAGAATTTAAAATGCGTGCAAATCACACATAGAAAGAAGAAAATATTATTGCCAGTTTTGAATTGCCCGTACGGTGTACGGGCAAATCGGTTAAGACTGCCTAACTTCGGACCCAATTTTTTATATAAAAAAATTTTTTTTGAAACAAATTGAGTGTTTTTAGGAAGAAAAATAAAAATAAAAAATATGTAAATACATAAAATTTTTTAAATAAATATTGTACTTTTAGAAAAATTGGTTATTTTCAAGGAAATTTTACCAAATTTTTACTAACACTGTAATTACTAATTTTTCTAAACACTGTAAAAAAATTTCTAATACAATTATCATAATTTTCTTTATACACAACATGCATATTATGGTGCTCTTTAAACTGAACCAAAATTTAAGAGAAATATTAAAATACAAAAAAATTACAGACAATTATACATAATAATATGAAAATTTTGAAATTTTTAAAGTTTTTTCTTTTTAAAAACTACCCTAAATGAAAAAATATTTAATCTACAACAAAACCTATGCTCCACTTTATGAAAAATAGTATAATAAACATTCCCACAAAATTTCAAAACGTTATCTGGTTTAGTTCTTAAGATATCATGTATCTGGTAAAGAGTTTCTTTCGAAAACATAATTTTGAGAAAAACTCATTTAAAGTTTTATCTTACTGCCCTTTTGCATAGAGTGATGTTTTTTTAAAATCACTATAACTTTATATCAGTTTCGCATAAAGGAAAAAAAAACTGTTTTGGAAAGAAAAATATTCAGACTATAAGATTTTGAAATAAAATAAATGTCTTATGTGGACGAAAAACGACATTCTCAAGGTAGGCAGTCACCTTAAGGGGTTAATGTAACATTCACGCGCTCAAACTTATCTCTTAATTAAAAAATATTTAATTACATAACTTAGATTTGATTCTGGATTTTCACGAAAGAATAAGATGAAATAAACCTCAAATCGCTGTAAATCTATTCGTAAATGTACTGACCGAATTCTTTCCTGTCCCTTTACTCCCATTTCTCTTAATCGAAATTCCAGGATATTAAAGCAATTAAGCGATTAAACGATATACTTGCATCGATATCGAAGCGACGCTGGAGACTAATTTATTTTTAGCCACCTTTTACGAAACGTATCAGGGTAAGTCGGGGGGAGGGTTTGCAAAATTTGTCGGGTGATAGAAAAGGGATTAAATTATTCACTGCGAAAGTGTCGTTACCTATTAGGAAAAATCTTATTTAAAATCAAGTTCGCGTACAGTTTGTTTGGAGAAAACTAGCGCTTTTATTATCTTTTCTTTAGTGTCAAATTAGAATTCTTTAATTAACGTAAAATAAGAAGAGAAGATGATACCCAATTTCCGCCAAATTCGGTTTCGCTTTTTCGTTGTTACTAAGGCTTCTTCGATGGATAGTTTTCTTAACAGAGAGTAAAATGCAGAACGAAAAGTGAGACGTGAGCGTGCACGTGGATGGCCTGGTTAATAAAGATCCAGAAAGTTCTTTATTTATGCAGATGATGTTCTGGAATAATTATGTCGATAATTCATAAAATAATATGTCTTGGATAATTAGTTTATTTATTATAAATCTTAAGCAAAGGCTGCGCAGGAGGTGGAAAAAATTCGGACAGTCTCTGGGATGCATCGCACGTAAAATAAAGGAAAACTGATTACGCGAAACTTTTATGATTATTTATTTATTAATGAGCAACTAGAAAAGGATATGTAGCAATAAATTGAATAATGGGAAAAGTCTAATCTTTATATATAAAAATCTTCTGTGCGTGTGTATGTGACTAAACTCCTCCTAAATGGCTGGACCGATTTTGATGAAATTTTTTGTGTCTGTTCCAGTGGATTCGAGAATGGTTTAGATTCACAATTCGGTCCGATATCGCAATTAGTTAAAAAGATATTAATTAAAAACATTCAACTCCTGCATTGTTGTAACCACGTTATTGTTATAAAAATTATGTAAGTTGGCATCGAAAATCGATTTTCAGCCAAACTGGCCAAACCGGGTCTTCATTGTTACAAAAATGTAGGCGAATCATGCTTTTTAGCATTTTTAATTAATATCTTTTCAAATAATTTATATATATATATAATTCTTCTGTGCGTATGTATGTGACTGAAAGGAAGAATGATGTGGAAGAAACTTCGAAAAGGAGTATTTTATTAGCATTAATATAGAAGTTACAGAAGTGCTGACACTGAAAGTGATTCTTCCAAGGCATAAATCTGTACACTTGAAGAAGCCCGTGCAACGCCGGGCCATCCATCTAGTCTTTATATAATAAGCTTTCATAATCAGGATAGATCATGTAAAAAAAAGCTTATTTTGAAAGTTAATTTTCAATTCCTAATATTAGCTCACAATCTCCTTATATTTATATATCTTGTTCAAATTTTCAATCGTTAATAAAACAATTTTTATTCATTCACTCAAGTTCAAATACATTTTTTAAAACTTGTAGTGGATGACACTTGATGTTAATACAGTTTTTTTCAAATATTAATTCATTAGTTAAACTTAATTAATGAATAAATAGTAACAAACAAAAATAATAGTTCAACACCATGTATAAAAAAGAAAGTCGCTTGTTGTGTCCCTGTAGCGCAATGGATAGTGCGTTGGACTTCTAATCCAAAGATAGTGTGTTTGAATCCTACCTGGGATGGCCTAATTTCTGAGAATGTGATTTTTGAATAAGTAAATATTAACAAAAACAAAAATAATAGTCCAACATCATATATAGAAAGGAAAATCGCTTTCTATTTTGCCACTTAGTATTGTGATTCTTTCATATGTATATACATATTTATATTAATTGTAATTATTTAATAAAAAGTAACTAAAATAAAAATTTTCTTCGTTGACCTAAGTAGGAATTGACTTAATTTTTTTTTTAAATTACTTGTAATTGAATTTTTATTCTTTAAAGTGAAAATATAAATAATTATTAGATTAGTTTTTATGGCAGGCAATTCATATGTTTATTTATTAAAAGTTTCTTCTTTAAATTATTTTCAAGTCATTAAAATTTGTTTGATGATATAAAACAACGAAAATTTGAGGGAAGTATTGTTTGTAAATTTAAAGTGTTTGTGCGTTGAAAAATTTGATTAATCTTCCGTGAAGAGAAAAAATGTACGGCAACAGAATGTCACAAAATATATCTACAAATACATTATCTATTTAAAAAAGTAATAAATGATAGTATATTTTGAAACATCTTTTGTGTGATTACTTCAAATGCATTCTGTACTCTTTAAAAAAATAAGGTAGGTAGCAGAAAAATGCCGTAAAAAAAAATTTACATGCAGAAGTATTATAAATCAAAAATATATTAATCAAAATGCATCTTTATCTTTTTATTGTTCCCATTTCAAATTTTCTTTACTCCTGCTTGTACGCAATAACTATTTTTAGGTTTTGTTTCATCTATTTTTTTTATTCCCAGTATACATATTTTAGCTCTTTGATTAATACATTTGTATCGAATGCTTATATTCAATACTCGTTTTAATTAATAATTAACCTTTTAAAATCTAAATATAAATAGAATGTATAGTAAATTTATTCGACAAATATAACACACGAACTAGATTACTCGTCCATGTATCAAGACGGTTAACCACCCTCACTTCAAACTATATCACATCTGCCGTTCCCCTTCCCAATAACAAAACACTCCAGAACTTCTTTGGAACACCCTCTTTCGAATCCTTATAAAACACGAACAATGAAACCCAGGGGGTTGGACAGAAAGCCAATAGCACTGACCAGGTAGTCTCGGAGAAGTCATCTCAAGCATCAATGCCCGAAAATTTGTAAGAGAAAAATAGAGGGTGGGCCATTCCGAAGCTGTTTCTGATCTGGCAACGCATTTCGAGTCGCTAGGGAATATAATTCCTTTCAACAGAGGAATTTCACCAATAAATATTGAAATTCTATAGGCTTTCGAACCCCAGATTTTAGATTTTGAAGCGTTCGTGGAAGTGGGCTGGACTGGAAGCTCGTACTATTCCTTTTCTCCATTTCCACCCCCAGCCCCTTTTAGAGAGTTTATATCAGATTTTGGTTCACCCCCACTGCGCCAGTACAACAAAAGCCATCTCTTCCACAATCGCTCTTTGGGCTTTTGCTTCGAGACTGACAGCTAGCATTCTTTGGGTTCGGTTACCAGATGTCTCGGTAGACTTCTGGTTTCTTTGAAGCACCCTAGGAAACTCTGCGGGAGGGGTGAATGATGCCTGCTATTACAAAATGGTACTCTGAGTTCAGTAACACCTTTTGGAATGGGGGAGAGGAGAGTTGTTTACGACGGATTATATGAGATTTTTAAGATTGTGTCAATGTTCTTACAAGAAATGTAGAATTCTGCTGTGTGATTTCATCTTACTCACAAGGCTATAATATCAATTATTTAAAACTAAAATTAGTCATAGAAACGTAAGCGTATAATGGTCACAGTTTTAGAGTTATTTTAAGGTAATGCTATGTAATGTACCTGCATATTTATTGATGTGCCGATCAAATTTGACATTAGATCGTTTTCTTTAAAAAAAAAATAATAATTAAAAAACTTTAATTGTTTGAACGAAAAATATCTTCAAATAATAATTTGTGTGTATATATATATATATATATATATATATATATATATATATATATATTAGTAGTGCACACAGAAATTTTTTAAGGGGAGTGTCCAGGGTCGCAAGTTCACCATTCTTGAATCATGCTACTTTTGATTTTGTCGATTTTCGGAAACAAAAATAGTAAAAAACTGAATAAATAGATAGCATTATAATTAATAAAATTAATCATTAATAACAAATACTAAATTAAATTTTACGTATTATATACATAAAATTATAATCAATCGGGAAAAAAAATCAAGGGCTTTGAGGGTGGGGTGTCCGGACCCCTAGGACACCCCCTTGTGTGCGCCACTGATATATGTATATAGAGGGACGTCTTAAGACAGGGGCCAAATGGGCCCGGGCCCAAAGATCTCGGCCCCATCTCGTTCTCGATTCACAATTAATATCATAATTCGAATCATTTCAAAGGTCAAATGTTATTTACGACTGTATTCTTCGAAAAACTGTTAATTTCGGACGTTATGTCAACTGATTACATGTGATGACAGTCGTCCATACAGGTCTAGGCCTACCACCATGCACCATCATTACTCATTCAGTCACAAAGCGGTAATCGTTCGAGCCAGTTTGTGCGATTGTAAGACGTACATTTATTTGTTCCTGGTTATTGTTTGAGCGAGTATTTGACAACGTGTGCTGTGTACTATGTACTTTTAATAGTCATAGGTGAGGCTTATATTTGTGTAGGGGTCCAGGACCTCAAGAAGTCTTAAGACGTCCCTGTATATATATATATATATATACAAAGATTTCACTTGAATTAAGACATTTTACAAGAAGAATAGTTTCTCTGGTTGCAATCGTTGAAAGGTTGAGATTTCTTGGTATTTTAAAATCTACATTTTATCGACTGTCACAAACATAAAGGAATAACACGAACAAAAACTTCTCACAATCAATACAAGAGACAAAAGCGTTCCTTCTTTCATTCCGGAGATCTCAACTCTTATAGTTTTTTGAACCGGAAAATTTTAGAATCATACGATCTTCTGTAATCGATCAGAATACGTGGATGATGCCATATTGCATCGGTTTGTTTTAAAAAACGGGAACGTGTCACTTTTTTAGGAGATAAAGTTGTGGCTAACAATATATTTCCCGTAACTCGGGTAAGCCGAAAATTAGTAGGAAGTAGTAGAATTAGCAGCGAAGTCTTGGAGGGCTCAAGATTAAATAAAAATCTCCGAGAGAAAATGTAGTAATGAATTATTACATATATAAGTAATAATTCCCGTTAATTTCATCTTTCAAGTTTCCAATTTGCAATGGTCCTGACCCTCTAGGACTTTCGAGTAAATAAGTAACTGTTAGCTTACCGGCCTAACAGGATGTAATCGTAACTTTAACACTGCAAAATTATATACTCAGCGTTTTTTCAATTCTTTCTTATGTAATCATTTCGTACGATATCTGTCCACCAGTCACAAGACCCGTCCACGGAAGTCATGTGAATTTTAAGACTTCCGGTCTATGTTTCATATAAAAACAGAGATTCTCTGGAAAATTTAGCTGGTCGATACTTGTTTGCAATGTAACCGTGTTTTCTTGTCCGTCGTCTTTTGTAAATAGTCCTTTGTGTTACATCTGTGTGAGTGTGTTTTCCACCGAAACAAAAAATGAAGATATAAACAAATAATATAAATTTCTTTTAACGTCATTTTCTACTTTGTTAGAAAAAGGCACTGGCGCCATCTGTTGCATCTAGTTGTAATTGCGACAGAAGCAACGCAGAATAAATTTAAAATTAAAAAAATAAAAATAAGTTATTAAATAAATATTTGAAAAACTGTATTAACATCAAGAGTCATCCACTACAAATTTAAAAAAAAATCATTTGAACTTCAATGGATGAAATAGAAAGTTTTATTAACGGTTGAAAATTTGAACAAGTTATATTTATATATATAGGGAGAGAGTGAACTAATAGTAGAGGAAATGAAAAAAACTTTCAAGCCATTTGTTACAACCTGACTACAAAATCTGATTAGTAAGTAATCAAGTAACAAGTAATATAAAAAAAAAAATTAAGTCAATTCCTACTTAGATCAACAAAGAAAAATTTTATTTTAGCTACTTTTTATTAAATAGTTACGATTAACATAAATATGTACATACATATGACAGAATCACAACATTAAGTAGTAATTAATTTTTATTAATTATCGTTTAAGTATCGTATTGTCATCCAAAACAATCGTGTATACAAAATTTCAGTTCAACTGAATGCTTTAAAACGTGAGAAAAAAAAATCTTTGAAAGTTTTGACCCAAGTCGCTAAAAGTGAAACCAATGCCAAAATGTCGCTAAGTCGCCAAAAATGATGCCAACGTAGCTGTGTGTATTTGTAATTCTTTAAATAATTAGTTTTAATCAATTAATTGTTATTAAAATCATGTCATGTGTGTTGTTAAAATCATCCATAATAATCATTTATATAAAATTTCAGCTCAATTGAGCGCTTTAAAATGTATTTTATTAAGGATTGAAAATTCCACCAAGATAATTAAATAAATAAATATATAGAGAGTGTGAGCTAATAGTAGGAATTGAAAAATATCGTCGTGTTTCATATACATATTTATATATACTGGTTTGACGAATTATTCTTAGGTTTATAACTATTTAAATATATTATTTTTGATTATATATATATATAAAAAGAATGAGAAAAGAATTTTTTTTGCTCTATTTCTTTTTAATTCAAAATAAACCTTTTTTTTTTTTTCGAAAGTTTGCATTGTGGTGGGTTTCTTTTTTCCCCTCTTTTACGACCGAATCGCTTAACTATTTGCTTCTTTCTGTTTCTCTTTATGATTATTAATTGCTCATTAAGTATTCCGTTTGCATCGATGCTCCCTGAAGGT
>BMAV01018667.1:106652-132435 GCA_019973955.1 Trichonephila inaurata madagascariensis | reverse complement strand
GCGTTAGCTGCAGATTATTTCCGACAAAGCAAATTTTTCATTCGTCGGATTTTGCAATACCGTTTGGAGCAGCGTGCAAACATCACATTCAGTGTTATGCTCGAGAAATCCCCTTCTGAGACGCTCAAAATGCTGAAGAAAGCATACGGAAACGATTCCAGCTCCAGTGGATTTTTACCTGCTTCCCTGGTTGAAAATGAAATTGAAGGGACATCGTAATGTTGATTTAGATGAGATGATCCAAAATCCGACGAAGCAACTGAAAGACTTCTCAAAAAATGGATTCCAGGAGTGTTTTGAACAATTATACGAATGCTGCAAGAAGTGTGGGGATACAAGAGACACAGTATTTTGAAGTCCAATAAGATTAAAATTATTGTTCTACTTCTAATTGACCAATTGCGGAAACTTTTTGACCTTACCAAATATCAATGTATATGTATGTATGAGTGAGCGTGTGTGTGTCTGCATTTGTACAGTTTTACACACATTTTACGTAAAAAATACATTTAAAACAGTTTTTCTGAAGTATTATTAAAAGGATCATTGGCATATCTAAAAATCCCATATGTTATTTGAATAATATTTTTTTAATTTCTAGAATGGATGCATTAAATTTTTTTAACGGGTGCTATAGTATTAGTTTGAAAAACATTCAAAATAAGAATATCTAGCAAATAATATTTAATTTTATTTTACTAGTTTAAATCTAACGAAATCTGAAAAAAAGTCTAGGACAGATGGTCTGGACTCACAAAATGTGCAAATTCCAAAAATTCTTAAAAAATATTAGGAAAAAAATACTCTTTTGCTTAGAAATATTTTTTATACAATTTTTCTCCAAATGTATAATATAAATGTATGAACATTTCTATGAAATTATAAACAGAAAAAAAAGGTAAAAAAAAGACTTAATGCTTTTAGATGTTATATACTCAGTTTGTATGAATGTATATTTGAAATTTATATCTTGATAAATTTTTTTTCTTCAAGGTGTAAAGTATCAAAAAACGAAGTCTTAGCTTGAGGGAAAATTTCAGTTTAAATCGTTGTTTCATTTTGTATTTTATAAACTTTTCACAGCAGCATAATTAAAGGTACGAAAAAGCATACGAAAATGCTAAAAATCCGGATCTTAAGCGTATGGAAATAGGGAAAAGAAAGAGAAAAGACAAATATTTTATCGTGGAAATTCTTTAGAAAAACAAGGAAAAAGAGTTTTTTCCCTGCAAGGAATATAGCCCACTAAGCACATTAATCCTGCTGTCTCTGGAAATTCTAGCTAAGATAAAAGATAAACGAAACAGCTATTTCTCGCAACTGTATTTTTAACCCTAACTTCTATAAAAATAAGATAATTTTTTTTATACATGCATATTGTGTATTGCAATGAATATTGTAATTTTTTAAAAATTCTAAAACCGCATGTAAATGCATGCGATTTAAAATCTAACATAAAATACATTGTGATGCAACTAACAATAGAAGTAACTATTCGAATATACGAGGGTACATGAAATATATAAGGACATTGAAATTAACTTACGAGTATTACTTGAGTTTCGTCCAAATTTCTTTAAGCATTGTCAACAAAAGGTACAATCAGTGGCACACACAAGGGGGGGGGGGCCGGGGGGCCCGGACCCCCCTCCAAAGCCCTTGATTTTTTTGCGATTGGTTATAATTCTAAGTATATAATACGAAAAATTTAACTAAATATTTGTTATTAATAATTAATTTTATTAATTAATGCTAATTATTTATTCAATAATTAGCTTTTTACTGTGTTTTGTTCCTGAAAACCGACAAAATTAAAATTAGCATGATACAAGAATGGTGAACTTTCAACGCCGGACCCCTCCCCCCTTGAAAAATTCCTGTGTGCGCTACTGGGTACATTTATGCATATATAAGTTCATTCTCAAATTCGCATTTAAAATAAATCTCTGTAATCAAAAGTATTACTTTTGAAAACTGCAGCATTTTTTTAAAGTATTTGTTTTGAAAAATCTTATGCGTAATGAATCATTGAGTAAAAGTAATCATACAACCTCTGACAATAAAGTTCGGTGAATAAAGTGAGAACGATCGATCTGGCAACACTGGCAAAACAAAACGCTGTACATACGTAGCGGCAGGTGTTGACCCTCTGCCCCCACCGTTGTTCAGTTGAGACTTATTTATGTTCCATGTTAGACTTGTTATATAAAGAGCTTGTTTAGTACGTTGTTCTTAGCTAGCTCAAGTGTCGTCCTCGTCGCTTGACCATGGTTCAAAATTACGAGGCCCGTTGCCAAAAGCCTTCGTGTAGCTGAACAGTGCGACGTTAATATTCACTTACTCACTCGCAATTTTCGTCTCGTGTTAAGAGAAAAAAATGCATGAAAACACATAGTAGTTTGTCCGAACCTGTGTATTATTTCGTGTTAACCAATATTTTGTTTTAAGCGTTTTCGCGTTAAACGTATTTCACGGTATATTAATTTAGAGCAGAGCTTCTCAAACTTTCAATATTTTCGACCCAATATTCAATCACAATTTTCTTCGCTTCCCTTTCATACCGTAACAGTGTATTGAATTCAAAAACACTATACTTTGACGCTGAAGCTACAATGCGACTTTAACCTCTTAAGTGCTTCCGGCGTATATAAACGTCTCACTCGGCCAAAGAATAAAATGCCTGGACGTATATATACGTCTTTCCGAACTGCGATCTTCACTGTGCACTACTATCCATAAGATTATTCCGAAGGCTTTGGAATGTAATAAAAGGACCTTGACTGTGTTTGAGAAGGATTTACTTATTTGAGAGAAGGTTTTATTTTTATTTATTGCTTTTCATCCCCCCCCCATACATCACGTACCCGCGTCTACGTGGAAAACGATGGCATTTGGGAGTACAAACCGTACACAAATTATCAAGATGAGTGTTGATTTTTGTAAAAATAACAAGGCTATGGGGTCACTGGTAAATATTAAACTTGCTCTTAACTTAGTGTTAAATTAATTATAAAATACATCGTGTGGTACCAGTGGCGCACACAAGGGGGTGTCCTAGGGGTCCGGGCCCCCCCCCCCCTTCAAAGCACTTGATTTTTTTCCGATTGATTATAATTCTAAGTATATAGTACGTAAAATTTAATTAAATATTTGTTATTAATGATTAATTTTATTAATTACTGCTAACTATTTATTCAATAATTAGTTTTTTACTTTTTTTTTGCTACCGAAAATCGACAAAATCAAAAGGAGCATGATACAATGGTGGACATTCGACCCTGGACCCCCCCCTCCTTGAAAAACTCCTGTATGCGCTACGGTGTGATACTGACATATTTATAAGGCTACTATACAGTGTAAATGTATATTTAATATTTTATTATGTTAGAATGCATTTTGTTTATTTAATTTCAGAAAATTAATAATTTTTCTTAAATAATCTTTTGTTTTCGACTTTTCAACAGGCTCGCGCCCCACAGTTTGAGAAGTACTGATTTAGAATGATATTTAAAATATGCCTTAATGTAAAACGTAAGTAAAAAGGTATTAAAAAAAGAAACGAGTCTTACAGTAGTCGCATATGATGTGTAACATCTGACATGTTATCGTGGTAAATACGCAATATTAACTTTTTTCCTGAAAAAAATATGAAAATCGGATATAATTGGAAATAATTTTCTATTGAATAAAAAAAATTATATCTTTAATGAAAATTGTTTTTAATTAACAAAAGGAATAATGCAATACTTTATCAAAAATAATTATGCTTGTTCAATTTGGGGGAGAGCGGAGACAATAGACTTATGATAACTAAAATATGACACATATACTTGTGATTTCAAAGTATTTAAAAACCGTTGAAAAACAGCGTCAATAACAGTACCACTGTTAGCAGTCGAAACATTCTAATTTGTGTTCATTTCGAGCTTGAGTTCATCATTCATAAAAGCTATGATCGGCTCAGCTTTTGGCAAACTGAAGTTAAAATCACCACTCAAAATCAGGGGAAGCGAGTGATAATGTTTTAAAAGAGCAGAACCACCTTCTTTGTATGGTAAAAGTACAAAATGCAGGAAATCTTTTAATTCTTTTTAACCGTTTGATTCGAAGAAATGTATACGACCACCTAAATCACTGTTAGTCCATTTTCAAATAAGCATTCTGCCGCACTTATGTCCCCCAATATCGTGACTAATGGATTTAGAGTGGAGCGCTTGATGTCTATTAGAGTTGGGTCCCCATGCGAGGGTAGCGAAAAGACACAGCCACGCACTCTCATTGGTCAAATCAAGTAGCGCGCGCTTACATCACATCCAGTTACACACATCCGTCCCTTTTCACGAAATCACTCCCAACAAATATCCAGCAACCGAGAGGAAAGATGTTACACATCAAAAAGAAATTACAAACGAAAAATCCGTTAAAGAATTAAACATTAAAGGGGACAAAGTCATTTGTAACAAAGAGACTCCCATGCACATGCAACACCCATCTCTTCAATCACAGACATGTCGGGGTCCCCAAACACAACAAATCTCACCTTTTTATCTTTTCGTTGGAGGGGAACACGAAAGCTTAAAAGGGAGATAAGTAAGAAGGGGCGCCCAATTTCTCAGCACTACTTCTACAACGTTATCCATCCGCTGGTGCATCAGACCCCAGTCTCCTCCTGGATTATCGTGCACCATTCATTGTAAAGATAGTTGAGGAATTCCTTTACTTTGGCATCGCTGTTACCCAGGTCAAATGGACGGAGTAAGAGGGGAAGGTGGAAGGTAAAAAAGCCAACCCCGTCAGGCTCTTTTATTAAAGTTGTCTTCTGTAAATAGAAGGAATAGAAGATTTATTACGGGTTATGTCCTTGAGCCTACCTCCCTTGCCTTAAGAGACTCTCATAAAAATCTTTTCTTGAATTTGTGCGTTTCTTAATATTCGCTTCCCCACTGCTTTTAATACAGGGAATGGTTTTATAAATAGGGCCACTCGTTATGATGCTTTTTTTCGGTGGAAATTTTATTATCGTTTGAGTTGTATAGAGTGAAAGTTGAGTTATTTTTTATTACCTAATGAGAGATGACTGCTACCGGAGAAAGATTCAAACGAGTTAAAAATATTATTTTTATTCTCTTAAAAGTGGTTTTTAAGGGGAGTTGGAAACCTCTCTCTATATATATACTGACAATGTTAAATTGGGTGTTTTCTTAAAGTCTGTTATATGTACATGCTTGAAACTTTTCATACGATTAAAGTATACCGTTCTCATTATACTGAAATGAGCTTTTAGCTAATTTTGAATTTTTTAATAATTTATGAAATATTTTATTAAACATTGCGGTTTTCAACCCATTTTTCACATAAAAAATTTGTAAAAAATAATTTTTTTAATTTTTTACAAAAAGCTCATTTCTGTATATATTAGACATAGTTTTAAATATATCATAAAAAACTTACATACCCGTGAACAGCAGTTTCTCAAAAAAGGTACATTGAAAATCAAAATTTACATTTTGAGATAAATTGATTTTAATGTATACAGTGAGACTTCTAATCGGCTAAGAAATTAAAAAAAAAATAAATAAAAGGCTTGATTTACAATGAAAGATACATGTTTTGGTTTATATTAGATGTTAAACCTTTAAGCAAAAACGAAGCATTTTGTTTACGTTTTTCGCCTTTCAAATGGGCGTGGCCCAGTTTCAACAATTATTTAAAAATAAGTTTTAAGGACTTCTAATTACCCTAGAGATTAAAGTAAGGTATTTTTAGAAGGTAATTTTAAAATGTAAAAATCTCAATTTGTCAAAAAAATAAGATTTTAGCTTTCCAACACCCCTTAAACAGATTTAAATATAGGGAAAGAATTCTAAAAATTATTGGTGTTATGACAAAATCTAAGAGATTTTATCTTTTTGCACCGAAAATATTTTCTGATATGAGTACGTACACCAGCCGTTAAGTTATGGGAATTAGCGTATTTCAAAGCAGTTATTTATTTTTTTTTTCTATTCTTTTATTAACAATTCGGTGTCTCCAAAAATTTGATCTACCACAGAATACTGAAAAATCAATTTTGATGATTTTAGGATTAAGAAAAAAAGCAATGTTCCGAGCAAACAGAAAATATTCTTCCCAATTTAATTCAAATCTATTTATAATCGGAGTGCAATATTATTTAACTAAAAAACTACCATTTAAGTTCAATAAAAAATTATTTCTAATTTATTTTTCTTCTTTTTTTTCAATTTATTTATTTTTCCTTATTTATTTTTTATTAATGACAAATGTTTCAACAAAATTTTTTATTAATCATTATAATCAGAGCCCATACAAGAATTAGTCAAGAATTTTTTCTCACGTAGTTTTTGTCTCTTTTAGATAAGATTTCGGAGATTTTCGTAGAATCTTTCTTTAAATCGCCTTATAGTAAAGAATTGTGTGTGTAGCTTAAAAAAATGTGGATTCTTATTTTTCTCTAAGAAATTTGTGATAAAGGAATCTTAACCTTATTGTTACTATCAATATACGTATATATATATATATAAACTCACAGAATTTCTGAAGTCTTCAAGTGAGTTTATGAAATTCTTATGTAATTGTGATATTGTGAAAATATATTTGTCTTTGTCTGGAACTAAATTCTCTTGTACGTCTTAGACATTCACTTCCAAATAAAAATTCCGCAATTTTTGTTTGTTTTTGAAAAGGAAGGGAACAACTTAACTCTGAAATTTCAGGATGGGGGAAAGCACAAAGAACTCTTCTGGCGATGTTTGGTATTACCTGATTTACTTTTTTGTGATCCTTAGATCTCTATGTCTGCCGGATCAAAACCGCAGACCCAACTTTTTATGTATGTGTATCATAGAGTGAATTGTGGTTATGTGGAGAAAACAAATTATTATTCGAAACATACTTATAGGGAAAGGTTGTTCCATAGCAGGGATTGGCACCCTATGGTACTCGTGCCACATGTGGCACCAGCTCAGGTGTTGTCTTCGTCACTTGATCATGGTTCGAAATTACGAGGTCCGTCGCCAAAAACCCTCGTGTAGCTGAACAGTGAGACGTTAATATTCACTCAAGTCGAAAGTATGAAGATTTATGAAGTTTGTCAACCATAAGTAGAATGTTGTGAAATACTTATATAAAAATATTTCTCTCTACATACACAATACTACATACTACAAATATACAAATTATAATACTGTAAAACAGTGTTCTCAAACTTTTAATGTTTGCGACCCAATTTTTCAATCATAATTCTCATCGCGCCCCCTTCTACAATAACAATGTATTGAATGCAATAAAAATGTACTTTAATGCTAAGGCTTACAATACGAACTTAATTATAAACCATAAAAATTATATATCAAGATTAAGTATTAAATTTTGTGTATATGACAAGCTCATGTAAGTCACCACTAATTATTAAACTTGTTATTAATCTATTGATAAATTATCAAAAACATTGAGCAGTATTGTTACATTTATAAGTATATTTTATCAGTGTAAACGTGAATTTAATTTTTATTACGTCAGAATGTATTTTAATTCGCTTCCTTTCAGTAAATTAATACTTATTTTAAATCTTGTTTTCGACTTTTCAATATGCTCGCGCCCCCACATAAGGATATCACGCCCCCCCAAGGGGGACGCGCCCCACAGTTTGAGAAACACTGCTGTAAAAGAACTGAATACATTTTAAAAATGAAGTATAGTATATAGCAAGTTGTTGTTTATAAATAAAAATAGTAAGCAGATTTTCGATACAGATAAATTTTTAATGAAAATTTACCACTATATAATAAATATTAAAATTTCTTCCATTAACCATTACATAAAGTTTTTATTGAATATTAGAGAGCTTGTATTCTCTTGCTATATTAAAGGAACACATGCATATAAACTCTTGTGTGAATTTAATTTTTATCAGTTATATAATTTTCATTTTAAACATCAATTCAGAGTTATATTCACAAACATCAAATTAAGATAAGGTTAAACTTTTAAAAATGTATTATTTAAGTACTTTCTAAAGTACCACTTAGTGGTTGCATTTTAACACTTTATCGTACATAACCACGAGTTGTAAATGGAAATTCATCGGGGGCAATAAAGTCTTATGGAAATTAGCTCTCTGTACTTGGAGCTTGTGTCTTCATTTACGTAATTATTTTCCCCACAAGTTTTATATATATATACCGCAATCGTCCCCATAAGCGCCACTTTCAACATTTCAACAGAAGCAACAGTAAGGAAAATAATGACTCCACTGTTCTTTAATCTTAACGCACTAAGTCATCGGGCGAGTGATGATTTTCCTGACAAATGATTTGTCTCACGCATAAATGTCATTATCGAGTTCTCTAATTGCTCAACTAATTTAGTGAAATTATTTAATTCATTATTACACAGTTATGGGCGTTGGAAAATCTAGGGGATCATTCTTCTATGTTGTACAGAATTACTTATTCATACAACAGTAGGGGGTTGCCCAGTGAAAACAGAATGCTACAAAATAGATAAAATTAATGGTGAGGGGGTAAAAAAAATCTTCCTCATTATCATGAAAAAGGACGGTAAAAAATGATACCCATACAAACCGGCACAAAAATAATTACGCCGTTTTGGGGTAATTAACTTTCATGTCCACGCCAAAAATAGAAATTAAGTGACATTGTAAAAATAAAAATTGGTTAACAAATATAAAGATTAGAATATGAAAACAAAATAAGCTTCATTATTTAGGTCGACGGTTGGTTTTTCATTTTTTATTGCGTAATATATCAATAATTGATTTTCATTTATGATCTCCCAAACATGTTCAATTTCCAACCATTAATAAGAGACTGTCAGGTCATCAATTTTATACTAATTACAAAATAACCCAATTTCTCACTGGTCATGGTAACTTAAAAAGCTACTTGTATAAATTTAATTTTGTTTGGTCATCTTCCTGTGATTGTAATATTGGTGGCGAAAAAATGTAGAACATGTGCTTCTTCTGCGTTCCACGTATGTCATACAAAGAAAGATCATAAGACTTGCTTTCAAGAAACTTAATATAAATTGGCCTCCGAATTTTCACCAACTACTTTCCACCAGAAGTGCTTTTAAAAAGTTCTGTGAAATTGTTGTAAATATTTGTAATCCTTCACAAACTTAATATTTTTTCACTTCTTTCCTTTGTGATGTGTGATTGATACTTACTTCTGTGGGCCCGTGTGATACTTTGTGGTTCACGGGGATTTTATAATTGCTTTCAATAAAAAAAATATGTCCAATGATATGATATGATTTGAAGGACCTTAATTTTAGTTCAGAAGGACACCCACTTGTCCTTGTAAGAACTAATGCTTGACTCCCAGAGGATCTGGGCTTAAGTTGAGAACTTTATTGTCGATGACGTTTTCCAAATTTGTCACTGGTTGGAATTTTAACTTTACCCTGTCAATTGTACGGTGGGTAATTCTGTCAGCTTAAATACAGATGTACAAAATAATCAAATTTCTTTCTCTTATTGAAAAAATTATATGCTACATTTAAACTACCATACTTAATTAAATTATAGTTTTTTGTTTGATCAAATATATGACCGAAATTAATTAAGGTTGAGTATTATATTTGTTTAAGAACAAACATTACATTTGTCAGTTTTTTCGAAAATATTACCTAATAGGATAGGTTTTAACCAATTTTGAAAGCTAACCAACCTCCGACTTTTCTGTTTATAATATTGTGCAAAATCCTTTGAAAAATAACGAAAAGAGGTTCTAAATACACATTTTAAATAAAAAGGTAACTTACGTAAGGATGTATTCAAAAATACTTAGATCATGAATTAATGAACTATTAACAAGTTATTGCCAGATTCAATGATCCAAAAAAGAGAGATTTAAAACTAAAAAAATACAAGCCAAAATTTACTAAGATAATTATAAACTACCGTAAAATCCGGCATATAACGCGCACTTTTAACACCAAAAATAAAGGCGAAGTTTAAGGGTGAGCGTTATACGCCGAATCTAAAAATGAGAGCTTTAAGAATAATAATAAAAAAAAATAATAATAAAATAAAAAAAAGAGGAGCATAGAAAAAAAAATTAGACTTCTACATAGATCGAAATACTATTTCTTTAAAAGAAATGAACTTAACTGTTCATGTTATGAACTTAAACGGCTGTAATTCTAGAAGTATACTATTTTTTCTTAAGTTTGGATTAATACATCGAATAAATTATTTCAAAACATAAGATACATATCATACATTTCAGGTTTCTTCGTAAAAAACAAAAGGGTGGGTTGCATTTTATACAGCGAATATACCTAAAAATTAAAAATTGCAGCTTGAAAGTGTAAGTGCGCATTATACGGCGGTGCGTGTTATACGCGAAATTTTACGGTAAGTATATTTAGTTAAAAACTAAAATAATAGGAGTAACATTAAGACATTTTTGTAATTTTTTTAAATATTAAAAGTTTTAAAAATTATTCAAATATATTATTTTTAAGAGCAACAGAGAGAAAGAGAGTATCACCATCTATGAATTGAGTGAAAAGGTAATTAAATATATCTAATGCATGGAAGTTAGAAAAACAATATATTCATTGGAAAAAAATAATCCTTTCCATTAAAATAATTTTTTGCAACTATTATAAAAAAAAATTATCAAGCTGCATTTCAAGTACCAAAAACTATCCTAAAACTTTTATTCTTATTACATCGATAAAAATCCTGAAATTGATTTTTCATGTAAATTAAAACGATACTATTAGCAGCAATTTCTCTAAAACTATTCATTCGAAGAAAAGAAATAACGCCCACATTCAAAAGGGTTTTTCAAGTTTTCTTCAAATGCAATTTAACCGGAATATAAATTGAGATGTTCTCCATCGCTTCAATATCTTCTTTTTTCCCCCCAATATATAACATACCCCATTCCAAGGGCCAATCGCATGACAGATCCCCTATAAGAATTCACGTGTCGTAGTATCCAGCACCCGACAACCGAGCACAACTTTTATTTCGACACAAAACAAAAGCACGAGCAACGGGATAAAAAGAGAAAAAGTTATGAGAAGAGAAAAAGATAAAGCTCCTGCTTATCCCTTGGGGGATGCGGCGACATTCCGGGATAAAAAAGATAAAAAAAAGCGGGGGGAACAGAAAAAGTTTCGGTTTAAAATGCTCGCGCATCCCTACAGTCCCAGCTCGTTTCCTTCGCACTTGTCAGGTGATGAAAAGGGACAGGGATGTAGTAAGGAATGTTCGCCGGATTCGAGACCCAATTTATAGAGCTGGAGAACTTGCAGTGAAAACCCTGCAGTGAATTTTAAATTGAGGAGAAAAGGAAGCGGAGGAAAAAAAAAAATGTAGAAGAGATGGATAAAAAAAATACTTTGCAAGTTCTGGACTATTTGCCTGTCTCAAATCAAACAGGAAGTTTTATTTATTTATCTGGGATTTTATTTGTATATTTTTGTTTTATTTTGTAGGTGGTCGTCGAGAGAAAAGGTCTAGTGATCGAATAGATTTTGTTTACTTGTTTATGATTATTTTATTTTGGGGTTCTATATCTTCGCCCTTGAGAGCTCCATGTTTTGTCTGCTTTCCAAATGTGTCTGTGACGCAGGATATTTCAATCTTAGAAAGAGTAGATATATACAGAATGCAATAAAATATGAAGCCGTGTTAGCCATAATGAAGGTAATACTTCCATCAATGATGCCATGATAAGAAATCCCTACTTCAAAAGCTCAGTTTACAAATGGAATGCGAAAAATAAATATTTATTACTAAATATTTTACCACTAATAAGAATTTTTAAATTTCACCAAAATGAACACACGTATATCTTTGAAAAAAATAATAAAATATGAGTGCTAAAAACAAAAGCTTCTTTTCTCATAAGATATTTTAATTAAAAATTTTTATATATATAAAATCCTGAAGATTTTCAATATTATTAAAATTCTATAGCTCGACTTAAAACTCAATAAGAACATTTTTAAAAGAAATACATAGAATTTTGAAAGACATTTTTATTGCAAATGTCTAGACTATTGTAATGAGCTATTTATTTAATGTAAAATATATGTTTAAATAAATTGCTTTTTTATTCAGTAGAAAAAAAAATTCTGGTTACGAGAAATAATTTCTGAACTTCATAGGCAATTATCTATTTCTCCATCCTGACTTAACAGACCTGACTTAACCTGACATATATTTGCATTTTTTTCTCTTTAACTCATGTCACAATAAGCTGTTTCCGCATTGGTCTAACATCCAATCCAATTCCCACTCCAACTGGAAGATAGAAAGTTCAACCAGGAGATATCTTTCTAATAAATTAAATTTTAAATCTTAATATCTTATTGATACTTTACAAAAATAACTTGAAAATTTTTAACTCTAATGCACGTTTCTAATAAATACATTTTTCTTTTTAACTTAAAATTATTTATATCTCTAAATCAATTAAGGGCTAAGTAATTTTTTCATGTGATCTCAATAAACCCATGTAGAGGAGGAGATCAGGGCCGAGAACCACATACCCCAAGCTATATCTTTTCTACTTCAAAAAATCCTTAATTCGTACATAAATAATTAATAATTGCATTCTTTACATAATTAATAATGCGACTGTCATCCATACTTATTTTTTAAAACTAAATATCTAGAGCCAAAAGCATTTGCTTGGATTTTAAATTTCGATTAAGATATTGAAAAGAATTACGAAACCTTTTTTCTGTTACATTTTAAGCTCTTTCGACAGTTCCCTTATGAATAAGATATTATATCACCATAACATTATTCATCGATTTATTATACAGTGGATTTTATTCCACCTTTAATACGCCATTTATAATGTAGGGAACATTCTTTTGATCAAACGCCTCAAGACATGTTGACACCAAACCCTTTAATTATATAATTCGGAGTAGATAATAAGACATAAAAATGGACTCTTACCTACCTTTTACCGATATAATGATGGAAAGTAGTTTGACAAGTGCGGGCTAATACTATACGAATGGAAGTCAAATATGACTCAAATGAGGTATTAAGTCTACGCAAACATTCCTTTCGGGAATATATAACGGCTGCTTTTTTTATTACTTGACAGTAATCAATAGAATTGCTAATGGAACTTGACAGACTAAATGTATTTTTTACCGTCCAGTGATTTCTTTGATTTTGAAGGGTTACTTCAGGGGCTTGCTTATATCCTGCGAAGAACTCTGCTAAGTTTTTGAAGTATTGATTGAGATTTTTCAAACAGAGGACCAAATTTAAAGGCAAGCTAGATGATCATTTAAATTTTGAATTATTGTGTCTGGGTCTTTATGTAGTTCGAGAATAGTTATGTCATCTGCGTACATGCAGAGTATAGTTTTGACACTTTTTAGAATATCATTTACATAAATATTGAATAACAATGGGTCCAATAATGATCCCTGCGGAATTCCTGCAGTTGAAGTCTCTTAATGTGTTATAATTTTCTCTTTCTTATTTGATACAGTTAAACTGAAATCAAATACATATGCTTTTCTAAAAAATTTATACGAAATGTTTATATTTATGTACTAAAATGTTTGAGAAATATTATTTTTTTAATTTCAATACACTTACTGTTATTAGTGGTATTTATGAATTTTTTTCTAAACGCGCGTACTATATTATAAATACGCTAAATTCACGATACTATTTGAAATATGTATTATTCAACATATTTTTTTCAATTTCACTGGTGAAGTTGTTTAAAAAAAGTGACATAACGTAAACTTGAATGCAGTTTACCGATTACTAATCCATGGGTTTCATTTTTTTAAATGAAAAATAGAGTTGGTTTTTTAATTCATCTTATTAAGAATTAGGGGGGGGGGGGCCAGAAAACTAAATTTTACTTTAAAAGTATGAAGCAAAATTTGTGATATGGTCGTTCTATGGCGACCATATCTTTGATTGTCAGCGTGAATTAGAGGTGTGGGATTCTCGAAATGAATCGACATTTTAAAATTCTTAATATGACTTTATTAAGAATATAACTTAAATTTCTAATATATTAGATAAACTTATATTAAGTGAGAATAAACCAAACACACAACTGTAGTTAAACCTGATCTCGTAACTTTGATCACTTATCTAAATAATTATATTATCCACCTACTTTCAATTCTGATAATATTACAAGTTCTAATATCAAATAATCAGTCCTACCTTGATTCAAACTAAGGTTCAATCACTTTCAGAGACTTTTAGGCGCGCGTGTGCAATAGTATGCACCTTGTAATAATGGCTAGAAATCTTGGTAATCTTTTGGTAGGCCGTCAATTCACACTTCTATCTCTTCTAAACATAACTTTCTCTTAATTGCCATCCTGCTTACTAAAACTTCTGTTCTTTTACAAGCTATCTTATTTGCATTTTACAATTGCATTTCACTTTTTGGATTTGGGTTGGAAAAGATTTGCCATTAATCTTGGCCGTCAAAGAACCCAGAGGTTATGTTACAGAAAAGACGCGTGAGCCCGTCACAAATTTCTTAAGCGTATTTATCTCAATATATGCTTTCTGGTTATTATGTTCTTGGAAATTTGACATTTTATATGCAAATATATTAAGCATCTAACGGTTACTGAGAATTTACAAGAGCTGAAAGTAGCGAATTGTGACTTCATTCATAAAAAAAGTGAAGAATTAATGTACTTTCTACTTGAAATAGAATTAGTTTACCACCTACAAATAGAGAGGTCAAATAAAAAGGAAAATATTCAATTTAATATAACAAAGAAATGCTATGAGTAAGCTTTAAATCAAATATACTATGCGGTAAAGGGTTAATGAAAATTCTAAAAAAATTCTCCTCATACACTTTTTTTCTGAATCCTTTCGCTGCCCCATTCGCCAACTGTTTTCATTCATAACTCCCACAGTCCATTATTTTTGTATTTTATTTAAATTTAATATCCTTTATCTATTTTGCGCAGTTATCCTTTTTCCACACTTCACCATGCGAGCACTTATCTTAACCTAAAAGGGGAACCGAGTTCGAAAAAAAAAATGATAAATAAAACTGCAGACGATCCTCCGAAGTTTAATAACCTCGAAAACTTTTCCCCTCCATCGGAAAATCGATTGTTCAAAGCACTGAATCGATTATTAAAAATTACTTTAAAGCCGCAATTGAATGTAAATGTCCCTTTTTATTTTGTAGCCTTCTTTGAACAAAAGGGGTAATCTTTTACGCAACGGACTTTTTCCACTCTTCTTCATTCTTTTTTTTTACATATTTATTTTTTAACCGATTTCGGATTTTTGCATCTATCGGCCGGTTAACCATCGAACTACTGCATTAACTTCAGAAAATTTAGTGGAATTAAACAACTGAAAAAGATTCGAGTGTAAAATAGGTGATCACTTCTCTTTTAATGCTCTCATTTTCGCTTTAATTGTGTGGACTTCTTTTTAATCAAGTGGGCTCCTCTCTTTAACGGGTTTACCAGATTTTTTTTTTGTTCTATTTTTATTTACGCTTTCATTCCAAACTATCCTTTTCCCGCCCTTTCTCCTAACGGACAATTCCTTTCTTTTAAAAGGCGAGGCAGGTGTTTCACTTATTAGGATTCCTTTTCAATCTAATGCTTTATGTTTAAGAGCAAAGAACAGCTTAATTCCCGCCTTGGGAAGTTCTCTTCCTTTTTTTATTTGTTTTTTTTGTTTTTTTCAAACTGCTGGGAAAATTAAATTTAAACCTTTTATCTTGCATTAGCGAATTGATCTTTACTGTTCTTGAGTGCAATGAACCGTTTTGTACGCTATTCATCTTCATTTGTTTTTATTTTATTCCATTTTGTGTATGTTTTTTTTTTCATTTTTATTTTGCTAGGGTACACATCAGCTTTGTTGATGTGTTTTATGCGAGCTGTCGTGGTATTTTACGTTTCGGTTGAGATAGCATTTAATAAAAAAACAAAACAATCCTCTTGTGAGAAGACCTTTATCTAAATAAACGATATCAAATTCCAAGAAAAATCTTTCGAAACAACGGTAAGTTTTGGAATAGAAAGGCCCTTGATTAGTTTATGTCTCAAAGACAGGAAATTATTAGATTATTGTGATTTCAATTCGGTTGATTCTTTCTTGAAGGAAGGATAGTATTAAAAAATAAATAAGTAACCTTTTTTTGAGAGAGAGAGAAAATGTATCTCAACATTTTAGTTTTTTCATTAATTTCGAATTTGTTTCGTTTATTTCGTTATTATTCGTTTCCAGCATTTTTCTGCAACGAAATTCTCTTTAAATATAATGGAACATAAAAAATATGTATAGGCATAAAAATAAATAGGCATTATTTTCAGATGTGTTTTTCTCTCATTTTTTCAAAGTCAGTTTTGTTTTCATTATCTTTCTACTGGTTTTTAAAATTTCTCCGACATTAAGTTGCGTACGTTTTCTATAACATCTGCCTTTAACGAAAATCTCATTTTTTAATTATTCAATTTTTTTCCTATTCAAATCTTTTTCTAATGAAGTCATAACACTTTTTTAAGCCTGAGGCATACAGAAGGGTGAGGTTTGAGGTCACTTACAGACCAACAGATTTCCGATTTTTATCATAAAGATTATGTCTCAGGGTTCTCATCTGCGTTTTTATAAAAATATAACCCCTCCCATAAAAGAATTATGTGTACGCCATTGATTTAAGTTCAAATAAAGATATAATACTCTTGTAAAAAATGTACCTGAAATCACATTTGCTTTTTAGTTAGAGTGAGTGAATATTAACGTCGCACTGTTCAGCTACACGAGGGCTTTTGGCGACGGACCACGTAATTTTGAACCATGGTCAAGTGACGTGGACGACACCTGAGCTGGCTTTTTAGTTAGAGCGAATTTCATTTCTTTTACACACACACATATACAAGCATGTATATATATAACATATAGTTTTCCCTATTTATTAGAAGGTGCATTACAAAAGGCTGTTCATAAGTCCTTAACCAACAATTATTTTTTGTATTAAAATACCTGATTAATAGGACCTATTAAAAGTTAATTTAATTTTTGTGACGGAAAACCATTCTATTAAAAAATGCTTTTATTCAAAAAATATATTTTTGAATAAAATTAACATAAATAGAAATTTACCCTCTCGATATAGTTACGACTTTTTAAACATACTTTTAAGGTTTTGATTAGGAGAGAGAAATGGTCTAAATTAAATAGAAGACAACTTATAACGTGTAATATACATATAAGATAGTTTTATTAAACTCTACTATAGAGAAACAGAAATTATTTGAACACCAAAAGATAAAGGAAACAAATACATATTAAAAATATGGATGTTGCAGTATTATAAACAGTACTGATTTAGGATGCATAAATTTATATGAAAGTGGGTGGTTTTACCAGTTTTAAAGCTAGATAAATTTCCCTCTACTAATAAGATATACTAAGCGAAATTATTGAAAATAATGAATTGAAGTTTTAAATCCATTACAACAAAAGAGTAACTTCCCTAAAGTTGTATTAAAAAATACACAGACCACGATGAATCTGCAATACAATAAACAGTTATTGCCAGATTCTGGATCCAAATACAGACTCAAAGCTATAATTTTATTGGCTGAGTCGTAGCATAGCAACAAGTATCAAATTATTTGTGCTAAAATAATTATAGAGTAATGCATTATAAGTCGAATTCTAATATTATATGAGTAACTCGAGAAATATTATTGTATTTGTCTACAATATTATACTAAGGTTAAAAATAAGTATATAGGAATGTATTATGTGTAAAAGCTATTGTTTGTACCTCTATGAATTGAATATGTGGGTAACTGAAATTAGATCTAACTTAGAAACACAATAATATAATTACAACATATTTTTAATAACAAATAATTAATTAAAAATTGTATGCATTAAATCAAATTATTTAATACATACAATTTAGAATGTCCTTATACATATAACTATTAAAAATTAATTGGGTATTTTTTTTATCTCTAAACAGCATTTAAAACGATTTTTATAATTTAAAAAAAATTCCTAATGTTTTGAAACAAGAAATTTGTTTCGTTGTATGTAATTAAAAATAATATTTCTGAATATTGATATATGTATATTATTTTCTCATTGAGGTGCTTTAATAATATTGAATTAAAATTCATCTCTTGTCATAAATATTAACTACTTAATCTTTTAATTGTATTTCAATACTTAGAAATTTTGTTTCAAAGTTGTTATTATTTGTCACTATTAGTTTAAAGTAATCAAGATAAAAGTTAGTGTTTGGTTTGTAATCCCCTTTCGTGCCAAATATGATGCGTCGTCTATAAACCAAAAATGTAATGTTAAGCTATTTATAAAATTAGAGACATTAGACAGTTGCTACCTGGGCTGAAGATAACAAATTTTTAAGGGTCTGGAAATAAATTTGGATATAGATAAATGATGCGAATTTCCCGAAAATTTTCAAAAAGAGTTAGATTTCCTACATTTCTTTGATGATATCTCTGGTAAAGAAGTCAAAAAATTTCTCAGATTAACGGGGGAGAATGGGTAGGAGTGCTTAGTTTTTACTTAAAGAGTGTGAATGAACAAAAAAACGGACTGGCTGGAGAACATTGATTAAGCGTTAGAAGCGCAGCTAATTAATTAGGAAAGAGAACACGAAAAAAAAATAATAAAGAAAGCAATGAAGACGCAAAGAACGATTACTGTTATTAATGTTACTAACTGGCTCCAAAACAGCGGCTAGCTGAACATTCCATTTTTCTTCCGACTAATTCTTTACCTTAGCTATAGAAAATGTCGCCTCTCTCAGCAGTCACTTTCTGTTCCATTTTATTTTTTCTTGCGAAAAAAAAAAGAAAAAATCCTTTGTTCTTTTGTGAAAAAGGCTTAATAAGAGAGGAGGACTGTCGTGAAAATTCATACCATTTAATTGAATTTTTTAATGATGGTTTTGTTTCAGATACAATGCTTTTTTTTCTTGATAGAATTTAAGAAGCTATGCATTTTTATAAATGTCGCTTTATAATGAAGAGTCAATAATACTAATGAATACGATACGCATTTTTTTTTATACAAGAACTGCTAATTAAACTTTCGCTTCAAATTCAAATTAAGTTTCATAACTATTTTCTATATACATAATTACCTCGTGTAAAATTTTATTGTTGATAAATAATATTTTTTATAAAGAAAGTTTATTATGCGATATATATTTATTGAGATACATACTATATTATTTATATACAATGAAAATCAGTTAACCTGAAACTCAGGAGACTAAAATATTTTTTCGTGTCAAAGAATATACAAAGGGGAAAAAAACATATTCAACAAAATTAAGTTTATTCCAGTACGTTTTATTTACATGGATATGTATATATGCATGTATTTCATAAAAATCAATGAAACTAAAACATTTACAAAAAAATGAAGTTTAATACAAAATTTCAAGTTTTTTGAAAAACAAATCATTTATTGAGTTTTTGGAAGTTAATCGGATATTTTTCTTTGCATTGTCTTAGCATCAAGTTGTAAAAAAATAGTTCGATGTCATCCATTTTGTTATTCATTTCACTATTGGAAAGCGCGTCTAATAAATTGCGCATACTTTTCATGATGTTCCTCATTTCGGATGACGTGGGAACAGGAGCTGCATTTTTCATTTCATTTTCATCGTCCGAATCTGCATCAATGATATTTTTTGAGCTTTGAACAAACTCCTAAATTCCTTTGTCTGCCATAATTAGAGCTGTGTCCACAATATCATCATCTACTGCAACGAAGTTTTCCGATGATACAGTACAACACTGCAATAATACAAAAATTTCCTCAAACACCCCTCTTAAATCTCTCCTGCGCGGTTGGTGTTTTCGGTATTTTGTTCATTCCCAGATGGGAATTATTTTCTTGTTAAGCGATTTTCGTTTTGCGTTAGGAGAAAAAAAATGCCTGAAAATACATTGTAGTTTGTTGGAACCATTGTCTTTCTTCGTGTTAACCGATATTTCGTCTTATGCGTTTTCGCGTTAAACGTATTTCACTGCATATTATTTGAGCTATACAATACTTTTAAATTTGTATTCGAAGAATTGAATTATTTAAAATGCAAATGTGATATATGTTTACTTTTATAGTAATGCCACATTTGCATTTAAATAATTCAATTCTTCGAAATTCATTTTGAAAATATTTTCAAACGACTGAGAAGAGGAGAAATGTAATTCTTTAGTTTATTAAGAAAATTTTATTTTGTGTTTTTTTTTTCACTTCTAAAAATATGTCGAACGATTGAGGCGATAGAAAAATATCTTTTGTTTTAAAATTTTTTTTTGTAATTTAAACCATAACTCTTTTTCTATAAATTATTATCCTGTAGTGTTTGTTTTAAAAAATCTGAATAAGAATTAGAGATTGTTTTATAAAAAATACTATTGATTTAGAATTCTAAGAAAAGTTTTGAGAATAATTTGAAAGAAAAATGCGTGGATTCTCTTGGATTTTTTTAAATAAACTCCACCACTAGAATCGAAACGATACATCGAAAAAAATTTATTTGATGGTGTTAAATACACTCGTTTTCTAGAATTGCTGTACTGCAAATGAATGAGCATTGTATTCTACCTTTAAAAGAAATTTTTGCTGATTGGATCTTATGCGTGCATGAAGACACATAATTAGCATTTGCATTTGAACTATCTCGTGAATCTTAACAAGTAAAAGAAATTGCTAGTAAAAACTCGAAGTAAATTAATCAGGAATATGTTCTCTTTCGCGACAAAGCTTCGATTGCATTATTTTCTGAATCAGCCAGCGTCGTTCCGAAAAGTTGACACAATTACCTTGCTGCAAAATATCTGAAGGTTGTTTTTTTTTATCTCTTCGTTTCAGAGGCTTCTCACCAGGTTTGGTTTCTGGAAAACTTTTCATTCTGATTACGATTTTTCTTTTCGAACGATCTAATTGTATCGAACAACTGAGACGACAATTAGTGAAAACGATTTTTTCTTTCTTTTTTCTCCCGCCATCTGTAGTGAAAGAAAACTCATACACATACACGCACTTATAAAAAATAGTTTTCTTTTGTGAGAAGTTATAAAAGAAAGAGTTTTGGGGAGACAGAAAAATTTTGCCATTTCAATTTGTTGCAGTAAATACGAAGAACAAATAAAAGAGATAACTTTAGAAATCTTTCGGTCTTTGTTAGGAATTCTTATTAAAATTCCATATATTAACCTTCTCTCGAATTTCTTAAAGTACAAGAAATAAATCTTGAGGTGTTTTATTATGTAAAAATGAAAGCAGTGTAAACGCAATTATGGCTTGCGAATCGCAGATTTGCATATTGTTTTTATTTTGTTCTGAAGCGAATAACAAAAGTGAAACAACGTTTTTAAAGATCTACTGGGAATTCGACATTTTTTCCCCTTTGATTGCAGACAAAATGGAGGGCTTGGAGATGATAAAATAAATAGATTAAGAAGAGAATTTTTTCATTTCTGATTTCTTTAATTTTTAAGATCGCACTTTTTTTCGTTTAATCCTTTTACTATATAGTTGTTTTTGTTTAAATTAAACTGCTTTAAAAAAGGGGTGATCACAAAGAAAAAAAATTGTTTTGCTAAATTTGCATATATATATATATATATATATACATATATATACACGTGAAACTTAAAAGAAGTAGATGTTCAGAGTTTTAATACGTAAAATTATTTTATACAAAGATTCCTAAGTTTGATTATTTCTTTGCCGTACCTTAAGTACATAATTCCTAATAAAAATATAACCTTGATTTCAAACATTTATTTTGGCATGTTTTAATAATTTCTATGATCTTAACAAATTAAGTGAATGTCTTTCTTAATTTTCCCCCCTTCTTTCTTAATAAATTTTAAGAAGAACTTTTCAAATATAATTTTTTAAAATGACTAACACTTGAACGTAAAAAACTTGAAATAATACTTCCGAGGGGAGTGGGAGGAGTCACTTAGATTGTATGTGTATACAAATTGTACATACTCGTATATATGTGATTATTAATATCTCTATTACATTAAAACGATACACAGAGAAGAAACTGTCCGAATGGAAAGAAACTGCTTTAGAGCGTTTACCTTGCGAAAGAATATGTAAATGAGTAATTTTTAGGTGTCAGTTACTATTAACCTTTACTGCAGCTCATTGTAATGGATAATCTAGATAATGCATAAAACAGAGGATAATGTTAAGACATGACTTTCATGCGCATGTGGTTCAGTCGACAGTATAACCATGGTAGCCTAGTGGTCATGGCCATGAGCTCGTGGCCGTCTAATCATAAGTTTGCGCCCTGGTGCCACTGACGATTCACCGTGTAGATGAGCTAATGCCTATTAAATCGGAAGGGGCTCCATGTTTTTCCGTTGGCGTGCTGCGCCAATTTAGAGGGAGGGGTGCTAGCTCTCGTGTTGTCCTCATAACATGATTGAGGTTCAAAATTAAGAGTTCCGTTATAGTGTGGCGTTAATAAACACTCACTTAGCCGGCAGTACCAATGGTTCTCAGACGGATTGAACAACAATATAAGTTGATGTCACCGTTTGAGAAAGAAAGAACAATTGAATTAAAGGAAGCATGAAGGATCAAATCGCAGAATTGCTCGATATTTGACAGCGTTTGCAGGAATTAATGAATTATCGTCATACAAAGCGTCAACGCAGCACAACGCTATCAGAGAGAGACTACAAAACACAATATGAACACAGAGTGATCATGAGATCATCTACACGGCCTTTTTAACGCATTCTTATCAATCATCTGACGTGTAATCGGGTCACCAACGTCCATGGACAGATCGTCCGCCACACAACTCGATAATTAGAAGTTATAGTATATAGTATCATTTCATTTAATAGCGTGTCCCTTTGATTGATGTCAAGTGACACGATTTCTTTAACGACCATAATCTTAAGTCATTTATTATAGACTGCAGCATTTGGCAATTTTTATTTTTATTCCAAATACGTAGAATAGTGCGATGATGAAGTTGAATTGTGTGTGTGTTTGATACTACACGTCACAAATTACGAGGTCCGTCGCCAAAAGCCCTCGTGTAGCTGAACAGAGTGACGTTAATATATTCACTCACTTGATTCTACATCGCATTTGCTTTCGAAATAAATCAATATATTTATAGCAACACCAATAATTTTTTTAAAAAATAATTCCACTTATTTTCTTAATAATTTTCGCTCCTTATCAGTATATAGTGATTGTTCTGAAACGACATTAATTCAAGTTAAATAATACCATTCATACTATTTATTTTTACCGTAGAAACATTAATTTCAAAACACTGTATAAATGAAAAAATAATAGTAAATTGCGTTTGAAATACTCAGTAATAATTGTTTTATTTAATTTAAATGTATCAATTCAATTTCTTGAAATTGTACCCTGACGTTTAATTACATGCGTTAATAATAAATTTTTTAAATTTTTTTTTAATATTTAATGATTTAGAAATGTTTTATTGTAATTAGATGTTATATGTTCTACTAGAATATCTATATTTCAGGTAAGCAAAAAATTAAACGAATGTATAGTATATTAGTTTCTGTAAGAAAATTAAAAACCTAAATTAATATCTAGACTGAAAATTCCATTATATAACTATATTCGAAAGAGGTTCTTCAAAAATTGTACACTTTCACTATAAGAATTTGGACACACACACACTCACAAATCATAATTTACTGTAGAAAATAAAATTCTTAGCACAATGGGAAAAATAAATTTGAACAAACAACAAGACTAGTTCAATAAAGTTCCTCTTACCATTAATTTAAAATTCCAAATCTCAAAAACTGCTATTCGAATTTTTCAGATGTTGTTAATTTTTTTCCTTAAAATATTGAATTTTGCAGCGAAATGCATTAATATCAGACTACGAAAACAATTATATATATACCCACTCAAATATTTATTAATAGTACAATGGTAGTGAAAATATCATATGGATTCAGTTTATATTGAGAGATTCTTACATTCATTCAAAAAAATAGAGGGAAACAAGATTGTTGATTAAGGGTTGGATGGATTTATATTCTTTCTGATCTTTCTTTGTGATGTTCCATGTGAAATTCCATTTTAACCTTCAATTCGAACAGGATTGGAGTCAGACAAATTGATGGAACTCTTGTATTTATGTTCTTTGGGTCCTCCCTCTCATCAGGATTACTCGGTAGAAGCCTCTTGTTCCTGCTGCTTCGTAACTAGCAATTGTTCCAAGAAGGATGGAAGTTGGGGAAGTTGAAACATAAATCGGAATGATATCTTACTTGTCAGTCCAATGAAGAATTCTCGGTCTTTGACTTGGAGAAGAATAGTACATTATGGTAGATTTAATTAAGTAGACCAAAATGGTTGCAGGCTGTCAATTTATCAGGTAATAAATGGTGTGCTTGTAAAATAAAGAGGGGAGTTTAGTATTATAAATCTTATTTAAACAAGCACATACAACATTTTTTCTATATTTAATTGAAACATTAAAGTTGAGATTCCGTTTAACTTTTTAATCGGAAAGAACGCTTGATTTTTATTTGGAGAATGGTTATATATTGCTACAAACTTGACAATAATATTAAAATAGAAAATGAATAACATGCATTTAAAATCAAGAGTGAAATTGGTTAAGCTTTTATTTTATTTGATTTTTTATAACTTTTAACCTATTAAATATTGTTTTCCATCGATTCTGTAATAAATGCTTCATTTAAACCTAAATTATTATTTAGTTTATTTATTTTTCGGAAATATATGTGTGGGTACTTACTTACTATTGAAACAACGCCAACGTTCAAGAAAACTCGCCAAGTTGTCAATTCCAATTTCGCATGTGTCGTACTCTCTAAACTGGTAACTGTGTGCTTCCTTTCATATAATCTCGCCAATACGGTTGCGATAATACATAAGTACCTATTTGTGCTAAATTATTAAGATAACTATTACACATATGACACCTATTTTAAAGAATTTTTAAAATGTATTATAAAATTCTATAATGTTGTCAAAAAAAGTGTGATACTAACGTATAATACCGTCGACTATTTTCATCAAATCAAAAGATGTCGGCACATTCTGCGATATACAGCCAATAATGGAAACTATTCACACTCACATTCAAACGCAGCAATAATAACAATGAGACAAATTTTGTTGACATTTTTTGATTTGGCGATGTCTTTTAATTTAGCGAAATTGGTCGACGATATAATATTAAGTACCTAAATTGTTTATTTTTCAAAATCTTAGTAATTATCCACGTATAATTTTTTTTCAAATTTCAGGGGGTTTTTTTATATATTTTTATCTAATTATTTAATCTGTTCAAAGTACTATCAAATCGAACAAATGACAGTAGTTATTTATTGTTACTGTTTTTAACTTTGCATCAAAGTTGTATTTAAAATATCTATACGGTATATTCATTGGATTTTTAAACTACCAAAAATGGAGATTTGAAAAATGCAGACTATTTTAAATCATTAAAAAACTAATTAAAATTGGAAACAGTCATTTTGATTAAACTATTTCATTTAATAATATGTGCATACTAGCAATATACATTCTTATGAAATAAATCACTCTGGTAATGATAAATCATTAGCTTTTCTTGATATTTAATTAGCAAAATTTATTCTAAAAGGTTTCAAAGTAAAATCATATCCTGCACGATTTAATTATGTAAGTTTTAAAGAATACACACACACACACACA
>BMAV01018667.1:68834-96707 GCA_019973955.1 Trichonephila inaurata madagascariensis | reverse complement strand
CACATAGGTCCTGATTTTGGCTTTTTTAACCCCCCCCCCCCCCTTCTAAATCCAAACTAAAAATATTTACAAACTATTTTTGCTATTAAGAAGAGGGTATATTGTGCTTCTTAAACTGTTACACCCGGTTGATCTAATATACTTTCCTGGTAAACTAACTCCTGTTGCCATCCAGAAAATCCATAATCCGGTCCTAAGTGCAGTGGTGGAGGGTGAATTTTGAATGGCGGCGTATTTAAATCCCATAGCCAACACCTGGTGTTCTTTATAGGGGCGAATTTTCTGACGATAAAGGTCTTCCAATACGAAGAATAGATTCTTCCCCAGCAAGTTGTGTATGAAGATTATGCTCCAAGAATTCGGGATCGTTCATGAGTGATCAATAGGATTTTCATGGATGACCGGGTTTCTATTCAGGAACTTTTCATCGTTGATGTAGAAAGGTTGGTGATAGTCTAGGGATGTCTAAAACGTCAGATGTAGGCTTGATGTTGTGCAAGCAAATTGTTCTTTTAAATGGGTTGCTGAATGAAACAGGGTTATTATTGCTTGTTTTATTAAAGAAGAATTTGTTTTAAACTTGTTTTTTCCCCTGTTTGTTTAACCCTTTAAGCGGTCAATTTTTTTGCCTAAAATGTTAAAAAAAAAAAAAAAGGAACAATTTTAATGCATACAACTAAGCATAATACTCAATAGAATGCGAAAATGGAGGAATTTGATTTTAAATTTCAATTTTAAAAGTTTTCGCATTATTTTTTATTTTATAATTGTGGGACACTAAAAACTCTAAATGTTTGCTTTTTATAAGTATACTCTGCATGCTATGAAGAATGTTTCATATATCTTAAAAGAATTTCTTTTATACTTACAAAAAAAATTTCATGTTCATACCTCTTTTTCAAGCGGTTGAGGAATTTGTGTGTGTCTGCATATATATATATGCACACACAGTTTGAAGCATGGTGTAATAATAAGTATGATATTTCAATGCGAACAGAGATTATATCGGCTTTTTTGAATTATTTTTTCATTTTTATTTCTTCTCAAGCAACAAATTGCATATTGCCTTGCCAATCACTGTTCTTTTTCAAATATTTTCAAGAATCTAAATTCCTGCCTTTTAAAAAATTCCGCAACCTCAAAAAAGAAAATCCCGGATTTGAAGTATTTCTGTACCATGGATATATAAACTACATCTCTTAAAAATAAACTGGCACTAATAAACTCACTATAAGAATTAAAAATATGTGCAAAGATAAAAAGAAAATATCGGTGCCCGTACAGCATGCGGGCAAGCCAGTTATGGCTAGCTTTTAGTGGCCCGTAAGGTTTGAGGGTAAACCAGTTAAGGGGTTAAAGATGCTTCTTTAAAGCTCGCTTGGAAAGTATTAAAAAATAACAATGTTATACTGGTTTGTAAGAACTGGTTTAGAGTGTTATATGTATGCATATATGTGGGAATCCAACCGAAATCTTCCAAAAAGATTGGATGGGTTTAGATGGCGGGGTGTCTAGGGGTTTTTAGGGTGTGTTAGTTAATTTCGAAAAAAAAATAGACAACATAGTTCAAGAAAGAAACTAGCTGAAAACTAAATAATTTATTAAGAATTATAGGGGAGTATTTACATGGGGAATATTTCAAAAGAATAGGAAAGTTAGATAAGCATATTTCGGAAGAATAGGAAAGTTAGATCACATTACTTTATGGGAGGCAATTGAGATTAAATAGAATTCATTATGGTGTTTTTAAGACTTACCGCCTGGCGCGGACGAATGATAGAACTCGTTATGGTACTATTAAGATTTACCGCCTGGCGCGGACGAAAGTGCGCTGACGCGCGAAACACGACTTCTCTCGACGAATGTTAGTGGGCCTCTGGCGAAAAAGGTTCATGTCGGCGTTTTTAAAAAGGACGCTAGATGGCGTTGATGTGGAATACTGTTTTGATTAGAATTGCCGACCTCGGTAAATGTGATATGATCTAACTTCTTACAAATGGAATATCCTACATATATATATTAATAGTAATTTTCGAAGTGTTTTTCCTGTTGTGATCATTGTACATTGTGTTCAGAAATAAACATATTGAGAAAAGGAAACTTAAGTACAGTGAAATATCCTTACAAATCTACTTACTTAAGATTTAAAGAAAAAACACAATTTTGTGATCTAAAAACTTCTTCAGTAATTGTTGAATAGGCAGAATGTTTTTCGACAGAAAAGCTTGTAACAATGGGCTATCAGTGAGATTTATCCTCTCTAACCTGGGTTTTCTTCCTTCCATCCAAATTGGCACTTTAAGCTAGAACAACTCCACCAATAAAATGAACGTCACTACAGAATAGTGTATTACTAGTCAGTAATATAAAGAATAGGATATGTGAACAATATAGTCACATCGTGAGTTCCTGATTATAGTTGACAACTATAAACTCTCACATGATTTCTCTTTGATATTTAACAGCACTAGGAGTTGCAGGAGCGCATTTAAGATAAGTACCCATTATTTTCTTACCCAGTAGGCTGTCTTGTCGCATATCACATAATCATTTCTAACGTTTAAAATTAGTAAAAGTAAATTATTGTGAATACGTGTTTGTAATCATTTTGTGTCTGATTTAATGGCTGCTCCATTCATGCTGCGTTCGGAACCCCAGCAATCAGTGGGATCCCCACCTCGACCAACATGAGGAGGAATTACAGCGACAGATTGTTTATTGTGTTTTTATACTTTAAATTCTTTTTTTATAAATTTCTATGCAAATTTAAAACTTTTTTTAAAAAAAAATCTTTTCTTGTTTTATTATTATTATTATAAATTTTCGAGATGCTATTTAGAAACAATAATCATTCATCTTCTGTTTTCTTGCTCATAGAACTTCAAATTTAAAATCTAACCAAGAAACTGAAAAGGTTCTAACTGAATTAGAAAATGCACAACTCTACTACTACCTTTAAGGAATTTATTTTTGCAAAAGCTTGCATAAATTATTAAAATACGATTCGTCAGATAAATATTTTTGGGTACATAAATATTTATTACGTTAATTATTATTTACTTCCCGAAATGTAAATTTTAAAATTAAAATGGACTAAATATAAGCGGATGCACTTGATTTCGAATCCCATTTAGAGAGAAATTAAATAAATGACAAACAAGATTCCTAAAAAGAACATTTTTGGCACAAAGTGTTATTCTGTTAAGCTACAAATAAAGTACTGGAACAACATCAAGTGATTCATCTGTATAATCAGCGATAGGATTCAATAACAACTTATAGCAACGAATTGCCTGGATTTAAGGATATTTTCCAGATATCAAGAAAAATTTTCGATAACATAGATATCATGGAGTAAACAGAAAAAAGAAAAGTCTTGGAATATCTGGCTTGATCCTCTTTTTCCTCCCGGGCGGAAAATCCAGGAGAATCAATTGCGTCACGCAAAGGGACAATCACAATTGTGAATCTAGTATTTTCCCGCTGGGAACACTTAGCCAGGGAACTTTCTGGAAAGAAAATGAATTGTAATTTTCCAACTTTCGTGACAGCTGAAGAAGTTGAAACTTTTAGCCGTAACGGCTCTTTTCAGTGTTTGGAGCTATCGTTAGGAAATAATAATAAAAAGAAGTTGAGACATTATATAGAGCGTAAATTTGGCTAAAAGAGAATAAAAATGGTGGAATTGCAGTGTCTTCGACAAAACAGTTGTCATGTCGAGGGCTCAAAAAACCTGCTGTAATTTGGCGATTCTTCAAAAATGCACCGCTTCTTTCGCACTTTAGAAATATTTCGCATTCTTTTTGAATTTTTTGGAATATTTAATAGATTCGGGTGGTATTTCTTCATTAATGAAATAACTCAAATGATATAAAATAAAATAAAAAAAATAAGATGGAACGTGGCAAAATTTTGTGTATTTCAACAGCAATAAAATCATTTTTTATTAGCTTTCTACACTTAGATCTAATAACAATCTCTCAATTTTCACGAAGTCTTATAATTGTATAATGTGTTAATTATATATAGACTGTTAATTTTTTTAAGCACTATAATTATGTGCTGATTGTTGTGTTCTTAAACCATATTAGACTTTATGTTGTTGAAAAAAAGTTAAGGTATTATACATACATAAATATACACTTAATTGTATATTTTTTATCTGAAGAAAAATGCTGAACATAATCATTAAAATATAGAATGAAATATTTTGGATGAAAATAGTTTGATGTAAATATAATAAATTTCAACGAAAGTTTCGTGATGGTTGTAAGTGAAATCACTACGAAAAAAGTTTATAATTTGATTATTTTAAGCGTACTATTTTCTTATTTTTCTTAATTTTGTCTTATTACATTTAACTAAGCTATTCTGAACTTTTTACTGTTGTAGTTTTATCTTTATGGCTTTCTTTGTTCTTTATGTTATCTTTCAAAAGAAAATACTGTAAACTATATCTTAAAATTAATTTTTTTTATTATATTTTTAGCTTAGAAAAAAGTGTGAGATGGTTGTACCATTATAGCATACGATTTTGTTTTAAATATCAATGTCAATATCTTCAAAATATATACCATTTTCTGCTAAGATGATAATTTAATTCTTTTGGTATTATCTCCAAGAATCTATTTGATTTTGGAAACTAAGCTACAGCCAGTGGCGCACACAAGGGGGTGTCCTAGGGGTCCGGACCCCCAAGCCGTTGTTTTTTCCAATTAATTATAATTCTAAGTATATAGTACGCAAAATTTAATTAAATATTTGTTATTAATGATTAATTTTATTAATTAATGCTAATTATTTATTCAATAATTAGTTTTTTACTGTTTTTTGTTCTTGAAAATCAACAAAATCAAAAGGAGCATAATACAAGAATGGTGGACTTTCGACCCTGGCCCCCCGCCCCCCTTGAAAAATTCCTGTGTGCGCTACTGGCTACAGCTATTGTATAATACAATAGAGATATATATTGATATACAATAGATATTGAGAGATAATACAATAGAGCTGCACCCGCTGACAGACAGCTGACTACTTTTATTTTGGCATTTTAACACAATACTTCTCTTTTTCTTTTTCTGCTTGAATTTTCAGAATCGTAAGACATAATATCTTAAAATTGTTTGCATCAATTAAGCCCTGAAGTCGAAAAATTTTTTTGCACAAAAAAAGACACATTTTTTTTATTGCTTATAATTAAGAATTGTACTTGTTAACAGAATGTGAAAATGGAAGAACTTCATTTAAATTTTCAAATTTAAAGTTTTCTCAATACTTTTTTATTTTATAATTGAGGAACAAAAAAACTCCTAATTGTTTGCTTTTTATAAGTACTCACTGCATGCTATGAAGAATGTTTCGTATATCGTTAAAATAATTTCTCTCATACTTACAAAAAAATTTCATGTTTGTACCTCTTTTTCAAACAGTTAGGGATTTTGTGTGCGTGCGTATACGAGTATATAGGCACACACAATTTGAAGCATGAAGTAATTTTAAGTCTTACATTGCAATGGGGTCAGAGATAATATCGGCTTTTTAGAATTATCTTTCAATTTTCATTTCCTCTCAAGCAATAAATTGCATATTACCTTTTCAATCCCTGTTCATTATCGAATATTTTTTCAAGAATCTAAATTCCCACCTTCACCACAAATTTAAATCTAGGAGGAGAAATATTTCAGTACTATAAGCAAACTACATCTCTTAAAAACATTAGCAGTAATAATCTATCTATATAGGAATTAAAAATATATGTAAATCAATTATAGAAAGGGGGAAATAATATCCCCCGTACACTGTACGGGCAAGTAAGTTAAGGGGTCAACCGAAATTTTTATTTCAGATTTCGCATTGTCGTAAGGTTAAAATTACAAAAATATGTAAGAATTTTTTTTTTGTTCGCAATGTCTCCATTAAGAGTAGTATTATTAAGAGAACAACTTACATTCCCTATCAAAAATAATTATCATGCTTGATAAAAAGGCCTATTTATTGATTTTTAATAAAAAAATATCCTCTATAAAATATTTTCTTCCTTATATTAAAAGACTTATGAAATCCAAAAATATATGCATTTCAGAGCAACATCTCAGTGATATCAAAAAAAATTTCAATGAAAGGGTGTACTGATATCAAAAAACTCTTTTCTCTCCATCGTTTATATTTTATAGTAACTCAGAAACCTTCAGAATTTATAATACATCAACCATTTTGATTTAAACTCCAAAACGCCATAAATTCTTAAAAGAAGAATAGAACTCTTAAGCTGTAACGTTGAAAACAAATCCTGGAAAACAATTGACTATTCATAAAAAAAAATATATGGAAGAAAATCCTTCACGACATCTCAGAGAAATACACAAACAATGAAAAATCCCGAAAACGTCGAGGTTGGAATTTTTCGTTCGACCGCCTCTCTCAGGATGCATTTCCTATTTCCAAATATTTCATCGCTTTATATTGTTGCATTCATTCCCCTTCCAGACGGAACCGCGCCTGTTTCATAAATCTGGAAATATGACAGCAGAATATTTGCCAGGTACCCGCATACGCACACTGCAATTGATCACAATTTCGAAGATGTTCTCGGGAACATTTTCTTCCCTTAATGTAATGATGTCTTCGCAGAGGGGATGAGAATTGCTCTGTAAGCACAGTAGAAAGTTTTGCGGGGGTATTAAACGTTGTTTAGTGCAGCGGATTGGTGAAAGAAAGGAGAAGGAAATAAAAAAATAAATCCTTCATACCAACCACTTAAAGAAATAGAGGGAACCACCTAATGGTATGTTCCAGATCAAATTGGACAAATAGTAAGGAATTGGTTCGCAAATATACAGAAAACATGATTGCTGCGGTGGTGCACCTGAAACAGATTCTTTCGGGACAAATTCGGATAATGCTTTGTGTGCAGAAAGAGGTGGATAGATAATGGCATCATTTTCGTTTTTGTTATCTCTAAGTGCATTAAATTATAGAGGGAATAGGCTGCATTAAATTATGGAAAATATTATTATGTCTAACTGTGTAAGTATGAGTGGTATAGTATCGTTATATCAAACAAAAAAGTTAGTATATAGTTAGATCCTTTTTTTATCAACATAAATATAATTTTATTGGATAAGATAAAAAAATTATTTGTAAGTTATTGTTATACATTTTTCGGATATCCTAAATAATTAATTATTTTACCCAATTGTTTTCAAGTCAATAGATAAATGTTGGGAAAGAGTATATACTGTACATTTAAAGATAATGTTTGCCATATTTGAGGGATATTTTTAATTATTTATGATCTCATTAATCTTTCTGTTCGTTAAACTACGAATGTAAGGATACAATATCTATTTTTGCAAAGTGAGTATTTATACTCTAATTTTACTTTTTTTGTGTGAATTCTGATGTTATTACTTAATGTTAAAAACAGGATGTAAATTCGAAGTTTTTAACCTTAACATTAGACCTTCGCGGACACCTTAGAAAGGTGTTGTGGATCCCCGGGGGTTCACGAACTACAGTTAAGAACCACTGTCCTAGAGCATCATGCTACAAATTTACATCTAAGGGAAAAAATTAATTGAAAAAATAAATAAATTCTGATTAATTTTGGAATTAAAAAATTGTTCATGTTCGAAATTATTCTTCAGTATCAAATCATGCGGTAGTTTGCTGTGTGTCAGTGTATCTTATCAAAATTACCATTAATTTCAAGTACCAAATGATCTGACACAGTGGCGCACATAGGAGTTATTCAAGGGAGGGGTGGGGGTCCAGGGTCGAAAGTCCACCGTTCTCATATCATGAGCCACCCAACATATTATTTTGATATTGTCAATTTTCGGTAACAAAAGCAGTAAAAAATTAATTATTGAATAAATAATTAGCATTAAATAATAAAATTAATTATTAATTCCAAATACTTAATTAAATTTTACGTACTATATGTATAGGATTATAATCAATCGAAAAAGAATCATGGTCTTTGGGGGGGTCCGGACTCAGGGCCCCCCCCCCCCCTAGTGTACGCTTATGATCTGACATTAAAGCGAGTATGTTTGTAAATGGCATGTATTAGTGTAAAAGATTCTGAAATATAGTTTTTTCCCATAAATGTGAAACCAAATAAAAATAAATTCTGTTTTCAATGTGCATGAGTATCAACAAGAGATCGTTCCTAACATTGCTCATTTTAGATCAGTCCACTTTTATTATAGAAAAAGTTTGAAACATGGAAAACTTTCTTCGTTCTTGAGCATTATTTCTGGAACAGTTTCCATTGAAACCAGAGCGCAAGTGTTAAATTGGATGTGTCTGTTTCGGCGACTGTGTTATACATTGTGCTAAAACGGGTAGAATCCATAGTTACCGTCAAAGATTAATGAGACGAACTTCTTTTTCCTTATTAATCGTTCAACCTGCAAGGTGTTGTGAACCAGAACATTAATCCTTGCATCGATTTTTCCATTTCTGCATAGAGCCAACGCCTCTGGATGCTTAGCTCTATCAATTATCTGCACGATTGCGGTGGACGAAACTCACTTTTTTTGCTCTCTATCTTAATCCCCACACGTCAAACTAACTGTAACATTAACTTCCCCTCTACCAGAATTATCAATCGCGCTCGAAAGAGCATTCTTTTGGGGTTGCGTTTTTTAATTATGTTTCGCGAGCCCAATTAAGGAACTGAAAGTTAGTTAGCAAGGAACGTAACTATATTTTTAAAGGTAGTTAATCTTAGCACATAAAAGAAAAAATACTCTCAATTGAAAAAATGTGAGATTCCGTTTAAAATGGGAAGAATTCAACTTTGTTGAAATTCTGTTGCCCAGATTAAATATGAATGCAGAGAATGTCGTTAGCTTGGCGATTATTTTGGTGATTTGGCGATTTCAATTAACTTCATCAGTAATTTCTGATAATTTCTTACATTAGACCAGTGCTTCTCAAACTTTCAATAATCGTGACCCAATTTTTTACAGTATAATGTCATCATACTGTACACCCCAAACATTCTCAAAAGTGTTCAAGTCCGCAGTCGATTTAAGTAAACAACCTAAGATATTGAAGTCAGGACAGTGCTCTTGAATCCACTTGACAAAAGTTTCAAAATATGTGACGTAGCATTCTCTTATTGGAAGTCTAAACCCATTGGAATAATTTAAATCGCAATCGCTTGCCATTATAGCAGTTGAAATAGATCTAATAACTATTCATTGTCTTATAAATGCTTCTAAATGTTTCAGGTTACATTACTTTTTTCATTTCTCCATTATTTGAGTCAGCGTCTGAACCATTTTTGCTTACACTTCGGTATCAATTTTAGCCTAAAACAGGTTTAAAAGCAGAAAAAGTTACTGAAAATAAAAGGTAGTTTTATAGAGTTTTTCGGTTTCATTGATCTCTTTGTCACTGTATGACACAGAAAACTTAAATTTTATTTTAACTTCATCAGATATATTACAAAAGTAAACTTACGTTTTAGGGAACGAATGAGCAAAGTTGGGAAAGATAAACATTGGAATTGCTACCGAAATAGATGTTTGATGTAATATTTTCACCTATCTAAATGTAAACTTGACGAACATAAAATTTATATGAGACATCTTCCTTAAAAGAAAATGTAATAAAAATAAAATAACCATATTACAGTGTGAGTTATATATATGAATCTAGGAAAAGTAATTCATTTTATTTCTTTATCTGTTTGCGAACATGGAAGTGAAGTTGGTCTTTGTGTAATATTTACCGTAGATAAAAGAAAATACAATCGTATTAAATGCATTTATGACAAGTAATACAAAAAAAATTAAGTAAATTACTTCTTAGGTCAACAAAGAAAAATTTTATTTTAGTTACTTTTTATCAAATAATTACATTTAATATAAATATGTATATACATATGACAGAATCGCAATATTAAGTGGCAATTAATTTTTATTAATTATCATTAAAGTATCGTATTGTCATCCCAAGCAATCGGGCAAATAAAATTTCAGTTCAACTGAATGCTTTAAAACGTGATAAAAAAAAATCTTTTAAAGTTTTGACCCAATTCGCTAAAAATGAAGCCAACTTGACTGTATCTGTAATTCTTTAAATAATTAGTTTCAATCATTTAATTTCAGTTAATTAAATTTAAATTATCATATTGTCACCCCCAAAAAATAGTATATAGAAAATTTCAGCTCAAATAAGTCTATTAAAATGTGAGGGAAAAAAGAAAACATTTTAAAGTTTTGATACAAGTAGCCAAAATGGTCACTAAGTCGCCAAAAATGATGCCAACGTGGCTGTATTTGTAATTTTTTGAATAATTAGTTTTAATCAATTAATTTTTATTATTTTTATATTATTGTATTGTCATCCAAAATAATCGTGCATATAAAATTTAGGCTCAATTGAGCGCTTTAAAATGTATTTCATTAACGATTGAAAATTTGAACAAGATATATATTGGGAGATTGTGAACTAATAGTAGGAATTGATAAATGTGATCACATCTACCATATTAATTCAAAATTTCGTAAATAACTTTAAAATTCATGATGTGAAGAAAAATACATCTTTTTTTAAGAAATAAACCTTAGATAACTTATGTCATTGCATTATGGTTTGCAACTTACTACTTAAGAGCATGTGGTAAATGTAAGAATGTAGTGAACAAATAGAAACAAAGCTACGTAATTCAATAGAAACTAAAAGCGAATCTCTTCATTTTGAAGATAATTTGAAGAGTCAAGTGCCATTACTTAAAAAAAATAAATAAATAAAGATGGAACTTTCCTTTGAAGTGAACTGAATAAGAAAAAGAATTGGCCGACACGGAATTCTGCTCCAAAGAAGAAAATGAATAAAAAAAAGTCAAAGGAACTTTTCCTAAAAACATCAATAAAAAAAAATCTTATATTTTATTTTTTAGTAAATACGAGGGAACTATTTAGAAGCATGCGAAACAAAAGAACGCAATCGGCTGAAAATTAATGAGGGTCGTTTACGAATTTCGTTCGAACCAATCTTTTCTTCGAAATCAATTTCAGAACGTTTTTTTCCCCTCCTAATGTTCTAAATGATTCAATACATTTTGCATAATAAAGATTGAACTTGACATCCGCATTGTGTTCTTTGTTGTCTTTAAAATTTATAATCATTAAATATTTAAAAATGAAATTCCACTGAGCACAAAAAATTAGTTTTAAAAAAAAGATTTCAATAGATTTTTTTTTTATTCTGATGTAAAATAGCTTCATTAGAAATACGATAGATTTACGTTTGTCACTGATTTTTTTTTATTAGTAATGCTTTAAAGATTTTAGCAAATTATATTTTTTCGAAACACATTGTTTCAGAAAATAAATTTCAAAAAATATATTTTTTAAACAGATAAGAGTATTAATAAACACGTATCGTTAGAAAAAGAATACGTGGGATCTAGTTATCGTATATGTATGAACTTTTCTGAATTATTAGGAGGGTATAGTGATACTTTGAAGTGACTTTTTGTCAAGTTTGTTGTAAGCCCCACAGATGTAGTGTAATATATATATACAAGTAGCTATAAAACCTACGTATAACTAGTCAAGATAGTAGGAAATATTAGTCTTAGTTGTACGATAGCAAACTCTTGGCCTTAGAAACCAAGATTGTAGGTTTAAACAAAGTTTTAGGGCTAGCCAACCTTCACCTGTAATTTGCCTATACTACTGAGCCAAAGAGAAAGGAAAAGGAATAATATTAGGAGAAATTTAAATAATACAAATAAAATACATTACTCTATTAAAATATAACGATAAAATTATAGCCTAGTAGTATTGACTAGTTTTGTTTTAAAGTCGATGCAATAAAGTAGATAGCAAGACTTACTTCGTGAGTGTAGCAATATGTTATGTTTCCCGCCAAATACAACGGAGTAAAAGCAGAACCGCATAAAAGTAAAATTAGTTAATTATGCTGAAATAATATTAAGTCTATATATATTTACTTATTGAACATATATATATATAAGAAAAAGTTCAAAAGCGTATCAATAGATAGTGCTGTAAGCCCCATAACGAAAGCGGATTTGGCTACAAGTCACGCTTTGAATCGAATTACGACGGCTTTGATATGAATTGCTCAATAAACCAACTGTACAGTTCAACGAGCTCGATTGCTTTGGTTTTCTGACGGAAAAAATTTACGTACAAGTCATTCAATAATTGTTGCACTTTTAGTAAAAAGCCCATCCAACACGGCAAGGTCACACCATATTGGATACGAAAAATAGTTTTTTATTTGGCCAAAAACCACATAAAAACCAACGATGAAAAAGCCAAAGATTTTTTTCTTTTGCTGTACCGTTTCCTTCTTTTTTTAAGTATATCCAGTTCAAATTTAAAATAATTCTGAGCAGTCGTTCTTTTTTTAAAGCATTTTGAAATTAGAACTTTATTTATAAACACCCTGTATATAGTTGGAATGGAGCAGTTATTTTCCGACAAATTTATAGTGTTATCATTAATTTTGAGAAATTTATAGAAAAGTCAATTAGCAATGTGTTCACAATTCGAATTAAAAGGAATCAGTTATTTTTTCGAGTAACCACGAGAAATAATTGTAAAGATGAAATTGGATTAAGAATTTGAAAGTAGTAAAAAAAGTTATTGATTATATAATACGTAGAAGGAAAAGAATATTTGTCTTCAATCCTATTGTTTGACTTTCAGTATTTTTTATACTGCTCTTTTTGTGAAATAATTTCTATAAAAGTTTTTTTGAAATTTGTTTCTCAATGTGATTCCTAACCTATAGAGTTAGAAATTATCAAATAAATGCAAATAACTAAAATGTTTTGAAATACGTACGTACGCACACACATTCATACACGTGAATGTGTGTGTGTGTTTTTTTTCTCCCTATACATGTACTACACGTATAGGGAGAAATATGTTAATATTATATTTTACTTTCAATGAAGTTCGAGATTATCTCTAGAATAATTCCAAATGCTTCTAACCTGTTACCCCAATTATGATCTATATATTAATATCCCCTAATCCACCCCAATAACGCGTAAATATTGTGGCTATACTCTGAAGTAATCCACCGCTTTGACCCTACTATAACATTAAAGCGAAAAATGATGTCAGCAAACATTGACTCTTCAGATATCGAAAGCTGTTGCCTTTGTGCGGAGAAGAATCTTTGCTTCTTGTAACTGCATGTTTTCTTTTTCCTTTTTTTTATGCTTCTTTACAAAAGGAGAGCACTTTTCCTTTTCCGTCCTTCTTGTCCTTTTGTAGACGTTCTTCTGTTACGCGCCTTTGTTTGCCTTAAATCTGCTTTTCCTGTTTGCTCTCTCTGCCCTTCCCGCGATTGAATTCCATGATTTGCTTCAACCAGTCCTCCTCTGGACACTTCTATCTTCTGACTAAATAGAAACTGCTTGCGCTGTGATAATTCAGATTTTTACTGAAATCTTTGTTGGAGAGGATGATAATATTAGAGTTGTATGATTGGATGGGTAAAGGATTAGTGCTTTGTTATGGTTAGCGGTTTGTTCATGGTGCATTGTAGATTTAACTTTTCTCTTTAAAACGGTTTTATTGAGGAAACGTAAAGCTTTTATTTTGATGTCAATTGTGTTGCTTAGAAATACTTTATTTGAATTCATTTGTAAATTCGCGGGTTATAAATCTGAAGATGACGTCATTAGATGACTGAGGAATCAATGTTGCGGATGGCAATTTTTTTATTGAGCAATACCGATTAAAATTTCAAGTTTTAAAAATTATTCTGTATTGCGTAAGGCTCTTATTTTGATAACAACTGAAAAAAGTTTAAATGATTCCTTCATGTATTATTGGATAGGGGAATGATTTTAATGGTGGCTGATTTGAGAAATAGTATGGATGTAATTGCTTGAGTTGTTGGAACTTGTGTTTCGCTTTTGGTGCAATACGGATTTAACATAGGATTTTTTTAAAAATTGACCTTTTCGAAAACTTAAGATACTCTCTTTTCTTATTGTTGCAGTAATTGGTGTTTGTCGATAACTTATTTGAAAGAATGGAAAATACCTTAACCATTTAAAGAAAAACTCAATCTCAATCGAAAAGTTTTATTTCATATTGTAAAAATTACTTTCATATTTTCTCGGGAAAATGGGAACTCGGTATCATTCTTAATGAATGTGGATTATTCACAATGCTTTAAAAAATAAAAATAAAAATATACGTTCGTTCTTGATACACAACATATTACAACCACCGAAAACCAACTATTGAACAACTTAATAATTTTTATTAAGAAAAATTATTTTAAGCAAATAACAAACAAATGAATTGAAATATATTATTCATAGGTACTTTTTTATTTCGCCGGCGCCGGTGATAAAGTAGTCAAAAATGATATTACCGAAGCCAAACGAATTATTCCAGCTGGTAACTTTTATCACCGTATTTTCAAAACAAGTTGTGATCCTTGCTTATCAATTACGTCTTATTCATAATATATCAAAAATGAATGAAAAGTCAATGCAAACTAATATTTGTTAATATTTTTTATACGTATATTGTGTGTTGTCGCCAATGATGCCAACTTTGCGAGGTATACTCCAGCGAGAAACGGAAAAGTACCTATTCACATAATAAATGTTCTATAGCTGAAAAATTCATTTAATTTTTCAAAGTTTTATTTATTAACTTCTAATTCTCAATAAATTAAGGAGCTTTCAGAAACTGTTGACTTAATTTTTGATCATGCTATTTCTTTTTTTTCCTCTTGTATACTTTCACAACTGTATTTTTCTATGCTTTATGCATACTTCCTTTGTACACATACAATCATAACCATACATTTATCTGAAGAGAATATTTTTATGTTATTTTTTGTTTTATGCTTATATATATATATTTCTTTATTTTCTACTCACACATTATATATCTATAATTAAAATTAGCCTACCAATAAACATAATCCTTTCTTCTAAATGCCTGATAACAATAACTGCATAAATTAAACATTATCGACAAGCAACGTTTTTGTAAGACTTAATTATAAAATGTATAACGATTCCTTTCAAAAGTCAATTATATAGGATAGCTGCATTGTGCAAATCTTAATTTTTCGTTCCCGTTAGCAAATAAAACTGGAAACGTTTCTATTTTCTTCCCTTTCTTTTCACGGAATCTGAGTTTTAATTCTATCAAATCCGTCGATTTCCGCTGGGATGTTTCCTCAAAACGTTTACTCTAAATTGAAAGAAAATTGTTTAGAAAAATTCAGATGGAAGAGCGAGGAAAACAAGTGGAAAAGTTCAGCGTTAATCACAATTTCACCATTCCAATCAATGCATTCATTACCTCTTCTCCACTTCTTAACATCGTACAAATTCGAATGAATCGTTATTTTCCGCTACAATTAATTTCCACTAAAAAACATGGAATTGTTTGCAAGCATGAACGCGGAAAGAACTGGAAGCTATCTCGTGTGTGTGTATGTAAAACGAAAATAAATCGATTATTCCAACAAAAAAAGTAAAAAGACAAAAAAAAAAATTCTTTTAAAAGTTACGTCTTTCAACCGGTAATTATTCACTTAATTAAAGAGCTACATTTTCTGGTAATACTCTCTCCTCATTCAAAAGTTGAGTCATTGTTTAGTAAAGATTGAACATGTGTGCGGTTGCAGTTTAAACAAACATTTATTTCCTTTTTTCTCTTCTCTACTAGTGTCCGTTCTTTATATAAGTTCTACGACTCGAAAATCATGATAAAGTAAACAGACGATTTTTTAAAAAAATATATATTTTATTATTATTATTTTTTTATTTTCTCGAACGAGTAGTTCTTTTTTATTCTAGTATGTATTTTTTTATTGCGAGAATTGTTTTGTCTTTTTTTTCTGAGTTACCATAGCAACGAATATGAGCCGCGGTTGAGGGGGAAAATCAATGTAGTGTATTACGCTTTTGTTTTGATTGCTTTCTCTATCACTAATTAAATTCTTCTTTTTTTTCCAGGTAAGAAAATTCAATTTCTTCTTTCTCAACCCTCTTTTGGAAGACTATCCCAGGGGAAGTATTCTTTTGTGATCTCGCGTGCCGTTTCCCAGAACTATCCGGATCCGTTTCAAATGGGTAAAACAAACAAGAATTTTGTGCTTTGTTTCTTACTTTTTTTTTCATTGTTTCAATACATTTCGTGAGAAGAGAAGTTGCAGTTTGATTTTTTTTTGTATTCTTTTTTGTATGCTTGAAATAAAATATCCCGAGAGAAATAGTTCAATGCCTTACGCTGTTATAAATGGTAAATTAGTTCTTAGATTGATGTGTTTAACGACTTTAAAGTACTCATTGGTTTTTTTGTTTAGTTTATTAGAATCAGAAAATATTTGTTAAACAGATGGAGTGTTAAGCATTTCGCATTTATGTATTTAATTCATAATTCTACAATGAGTTATGTTATTCTTCGGCAATCAAAGTTTTAATAGTATTAAAACTTTTGGTAAAATAGCGAATATATTGAAAATAATAATAATAATATACTGTGAATTTTTTAAACAAGCTCTGAGTGAGTGTTTACTAACATTGTACAATATAGTAGCACGAGAACTATTGACGACGGACCTCGTAATTTTGAACCATAGTGAAGTGAAGACGACGACACATGAGCTGGCACCCCATCTCCGAACTTCACCTCGCCTAGCTGGAAGACTTAGAGCAGCAATACTCAACCTGCGGCCCGCCGGACCTTTCTGAGTGGCCCGGTCATGCTCCATTTCACTAACAAATTCAATTATTTCAGAACAATGCATTAAAAATTTAGCGAGAAATTCTGTCACTCAAGCAATCTCATATAACGATTTTGCTATCGATGTGGTGCTGGTAGGATTTGCGGGATAACTTTTTTTCTTTTGAAATTGTAACGGTTAGTGTTACCAAATAACAGTAGAATAGCGATTATTTTATACGTGAAACTACTTATTCATTAACCCTCATGCCTTCCAAGCGAAAAATATCTAAAGAATATTTGTGATTTCAAGACGATTGGGGCCTTGATTGTTTCGGAAAAAAAAACAAAAAACATGGATCAACAACTTGTTTAATTTGTCATGAAAATGCTATATTTAAAATATATAATTTTGCTCATCACTATACCACTAAGAGCACAAATCTTTTAATGCCTCCTTTTTTTTAGCAACAAAATATTTCGGGGTAGTGGAATTAGGATCATTGATGAAAGAAAATCGAAATTACCCCATAACAGGGTAAAAAATGCATTAAACCTTTTTTTTCTTTCTGTGAGTTGAGTTTGATGGAGTTAAATATAGTTTTAAAATAAAATCCGAAACTATTAATATTTTGATTTATTTTCTGCATTTTAATGTCTTTGATCTTATTGCGTCATCCCCCTCCCTCCTCGTCTCCCGTTAATTTTGCCCGTTCGGCCTGCGAGAAATAGTTATCATATGTATGCGGCCCGCGTGAAATAGTTGTCATATGTGTGAGGCCCGGGGCTGAAAAAAAGGTCGAGTAGCGCTGACTTAGAGCCTGGACAGATTTAAGGCACATAAGCTCTCTCTGAGCTGTGGTACTATGCTCGAACTCATGACACTTCAGTCACCAGTTCGTTATCTTGACCACTAGGCTACTGTGGTCTACGTATATGAAAGAAAGAACAGCAAATACTCTGGGAGAGTGTGACTTCTATGATCTCCTAGATCACCACAGAAGCAACGCTGTAGCTGCCTTTCGTCTATCTACAATGCATGACTCTTTATATGTACACCTTCATAGATTCCTTCATGTTCCTGCCTGGCCCTTTTGTTAAAATGGTGCGGTGATGAACGCTAGATATCTCCTTGTCCGCTCAGCGCTCTCTCAGAACAATGTTTTCTCGAGATATTGGGAAAAGAGACCTTCTATACAGACTGCAAACTTGATCTTGCTTTAATCTCTTTTTATACAACTTTTATGATTCTTATTTTTCTTTTTATATAATTCTTTGTTAAGACTTTTCAGGGTATATTATTGTACTGTATGTTCTAAAAAATATATATAAGCTATTTAAGGCATGTGATGTCATTAAATCCTTCAAGTTTGGTTGTTTAAGGTTTGCGGGCACATCTGCCGTATGGACTCCTCATCATGGTCATTTAGAATTTTCACTTACAAATCTATTTGAACTAGATCTAGGGGTAGGCCCAAATTGAGATGGGCTGATTGTGTGCAGGACAATTTTTTTTAAGGTGTTAAGAGTAACTAATTGGAGAACTGTTGCTAAACAAAAATAGGAATGGAAGAGGGTTCTTTAGAAGGCCTTAGTCCACCCAGGGCTATTGTGTCGATAGAAGAAGAAAATGTACTGAATATTGTACTATTATTGTATTTTAATTTTGGATCTCTGTATGGCATATGAAAACTCATCTCTACATTAACAGATGCATTAGAAATTTAAGAAAGAGAACTCTTTTAATTCTTTGTCCTGAAACGTATTATTCCGGACTGTGAGTCTTCTATTTAATTTCCACTAAAAAAAAGGAAAACTTGATTCATTAAACCTTTTTCGCAGATCTAAATTAGGGTTCCAGAGGATTAAGTCTATTGTTTTGGTTACCCAGAAATCTTTTCTACCTACATCTCATAATCCGGATAATATTCCCTATTTCTACATAAAATAAGTTATTAACCGCATAGTTTTGATTCATTATTCGAATTTTATCCATAATGAACTGTTTCTCTAATTGCTTCCAGCCAGAAAGGAAAGCAGTAATGGGACTTTGGGTGCCACATTATTGGCATAACTAGTGCGCCTAAGTGCGCCTAAAGTACATCAAAACTGTTTGCCAATAACCACCTGTTTTAATGTAAATGAGAGCTAATTAACCCCTGAAGATAAAAATCCATTCTTTGCTGAGAGATTGAATCAATTACATAGCTAAAGCATCGATTCAGTGGAGGTTTTAAAGAATTAGATGCATTTGGATTGTGTATGAGCTATTTCGGAAATAATTGATATCGAGAAATAATAAAAACAGAATAAAATGCTCATTTATTTCAATTAGTCGGTAATGTATTGTACAATTTTTTTTTTGTTTCCTCATTGATCAATTCAATTTATTTACCTGAAAATAATGCTGTCTGTTCGGAGTTTGAAACCAATATTTTCCTTGCAAATAAAATGGAAGCAATTATTGTAGTGGCATATCAGTATTTATGTTGAACGATGCTCCCATGATTTCAACTTTATTTGATCATGAGTAATATTTGAGATATAGATGACGCTGTTTTAACAGCTGTGTGGTAGGTTTATTTAGGTAGACGTGTAATAAAAGTTGTTTGTTAAAAAATGTTGGCGTTGTATATAGTTTTTATACAGACATAAGGATTATCAACAGATCCTAGTAAAATGCTTTATTAAAAGGAAATATAGTGTATGTTAATTTAATAAAGAATCGTTTCATTCACTTTTGCTCATGAGAAAGTTTTGAAAGTGATTGTGAAAAATTATATCTGAAGCTCCTTTTTTAGAGTTAAAAAATTTTTAAAAAGTAATACACAGAGAGAGAGAAGATAGGCGATCGAAAATTAACATAATATTTCTTTATTAGAAATATATATTTTTTTATATTTTCAATGGAAAGGGTTACAAAAGGCCACTGCACCACAAGGGGGTAGGAACAAAATCAAAAACAGGCAAAATAAGCAAAGTAGGAAATAATAACTTGATGAGGAAAGTCTATGAACCCGATTTCCCTAGCTTGTCTATAAAGATCGCACGAAGATCGCCCTTTAGTACTGGGCAGCGGGGAATGTTGTCAGCATCCATGTCCTCCCAAATATCACAGAGCGTGCAGAAAGGGTCCTGTGCAACATGAATTCGATGAAGAAGGTTGAGGAGACAGTCGTGTCCAGTAGCCAGACAAAATTCGGCAACTGTTTTACGTCTTGGCCACATGGGAAGATCTTTAAGATTATTCTTATTAGAAATAAGAAAGTATTATTTTATGCCATTGAATAATACAAAAAAAAATTCTTTTAAGCTATCCTAAAATCCGACGTATAACGCACACTTTTAACACAAAAAAATAAGATCGAAACTTAAGGGTGCGTGTTATACACCGAGTATAAAAACGATAGCTTTAAAAATAACCAAAAATATGAGCATAATTTTTTTTACTTCTACATGTATCGAAATACTGTTTATGAAAAAGAAATGACTAGCCTAACGAATTAAAAGAGTTGTAGTTCTAGAAGAAAACTGTTTTGTCAAGTCTGGAAAAATACCTCGAATAAATTACTTCAGAATATAAGAGAAAGCTGTTATTTCAAATTTCTTTGTAAGAAAGAGGGTGCGCGCGTTATACGGTGAATATACAAAAAATTAAAGAATTGAGCTTGAAAGTGTAGATGTGTGTTATACGCCGGATTTTACAGTATTTCAATTATAAAAAGACGAGTTTAAGATCAGTTAACGTAAAATTCCCAAAACCGAAAGCCTTGTTTTTAATTCTGAAGAATTTTTTAAACTTCAGAATGTTTTATGAATGAAAGATATAGATATGTTTATTTTTATGAAAACTTGAAAAAATACGCAAGGGATTCCCAATGGAATCCAGATCGACTCATAATAGACTTATGGAATTTTAAAAAGAGTCGTTGACGCTTTTCTGTGTTTTAAGACGTCATGTAATTTATTTTTAAGTATTGTAATTATTAAATTATAATGCAGTTTTTGTATGTACAGATCATAATAGATTTGTGTAGACAGGAACGATAGTCAAATATCATAGCACATAAAAAAAAACTCAAATTTAGTAAAACACTTTTTTTTTCTAATTTTCTTTTTATATTTTTTTTTTTTTTTTTTTTTTTAAATGATAATATTATGATTATTTTGTATGTCGTACAATATAGAGAAAAACGTAAGCAGTGGGGAGAAGATTTTTCTTTTAAAAGGAGTTGATGTTTGAAAAAGTTTGGCAACCCCTGAAATATGCCCTTCTCACATGAATATATATATATATTAAATTTGCTCAGGATTTTGTTGTTACTTTTAAAAGTTGGCTATAAAAAACTAAAAATAAGTTTGAAAGAAGCAACCGTATCAATAAAATAAATACACAAAGAATTTTTTTTTGACATCTTATTTTTAGTAATGGTGAAAAAAATTAGTTTCACAAAACTTGTTGGAAAATGACTTAGTATTTAAGGATAAAAAACAGTTTGCATTTTACCACAATTATTATTGTAATGTTATAAAAAAAGTAAAGTATTTTTTCCAATTAACAAAATAGTAATAACATGTCAATAAAAATAAAGATTATTAACGTAGAAATTTTTTTTTCCAATTTTCAAAATTAAATGCATTTTTACATTTCGTCTTTCGTTTGTTTACGAAACAAAGTTCATTATAAGTGCCAGTTAGATAAAAATTAAAAACTTAGATGAAAATAATTTTCAAAACTCTGTCAAGTGAATAATTTCCTTGTGAATACATTTGTATTGCAATGTCACTGGATCATTATTTAAAGCTCTTAGAATTTCTTGAGATATTCTATTGTAACATTTTTAAAAACATAAAATTTTCCAAATTTAAAATATATATATATAAAAAAATGAGTTTCATCGTGAATTTACGAATTTTAACTTTCTTTCAAAAACATTTTCTGAGCCATTATGTTTTGGGAAATGATTTTAAAAAATAACTTACAAATTAAGTTTTCAATGCACAAATATTATATATTGGCTACAGTGGCGCACACAGGGGGGGGGGGCCTTAGGTCCAGACCCCTCCCCCATACCCTTGATTTTTTTTTCGATTGATTATAATCCTATGAATATTGAACGTAAAATTTAATTAAGTATTTGTTATTAATAATCAATTTTATGAATTATTGCTTATTATTTATTCAATAATTAATTTTTTATTGTTTTTTGTTCTCGAAAATTGACAAAAACAAAAGAATATTTGGGGGGGCGTATGGACCCTGGACCCCCTCCCTCTTGAAACATTCCTGTGTGCACTACCGATTGGTTATTAAATTAAAAGTAACAAATTCTTGCTGGTACATTGTATTAGTTGTTTATTTCAAGAAAAACAAGATAGAATCTATCTTCTCACATTAAGGCGCTCATTAATAAAAACAAAAGAAAAAAAATGCATGTGATAAATATTTATTGCATTCTTTGTTGGTTTGTAAAATTTGCTTAACATTTTTCTTCTGTACAAAAAATCCCCGAATAAAATCTGTGTTTGAAAAAACACAAATATTTTTTTTAAACAAAGCAATAGAAAATATTTCTCCTTAGTATTCCATTTGCAAATAGGAGCGAGAAACTGTCAACGACGAACAAAATGTACTCATTTCTAAAATTAGCAAAAGAAGGGAGTCTGCATCGTCTTCACCCCCTTCCTATTCAGAAATGTGGAAATTCTTCGTCGCATAATCCTTTTATATTGCCAAAGAGTCGTTGTTATTATGGTTGTTACTGTTACAATTATGATTATTTTCCCCCTGGCTTCTGCATCGCCGAAATAAATTTCCCAGTGGTAAAAGAAAAGTAAGAGCCGGGGCGTCACTAATTGCCGGGGCTTATGGTAGGAAATTTCCGAGGACAATAATGTCTTCTGGAAAGCGCTTCCGAAAACTACGAAGGCGATTTTAAAGTGCACCATTAGTTTTGCCATTCATCACCACAAAATGCAAAGTCTCACGACGCAATTTGTGGAGCAAACGGAAAAGGGAACTTCTATGCAGACGACTCCCCTCTTTCCTAGCCCCTTACTCTGGGAGTAATTTGAATTTTCGTAAACTAAAAACGTCCACCCTCTAGTACCCCCTCTGAAAGGAAAAAGTTGAAGAATGGCAATACAGGCTTATTTCCATTTGTACCAGTGGTCGTGAAGAAATAAGCTTTAGAATAATACTTTCGTGTGAAGTGAATTATTTTAAGCAGCTGTGAATATATACAATTTATAAAGAAATTCTTCGGCTGAGGGGGTGTATATTAATAAAGAAAAATCAAAAAGGACCATTTAAAGATTCAATAAAATTGAATTCCTGTGAAGGTTTTGGTTGATAAAATGTGGTTTGTTTTCAACTTAAGATTTTTATTTCGGTGTTTACCTCTCTCTATATACGTCAAGATCTAGTAAGTAAAGAAACCTGGCTTCTGTCATCTAGTTTCCAGTTGAGTAAACGATGAAAAACAATGATTCGAGTAACTATTGATCGGTTGACTTCTCTTTTTTAAACTTTAACTTGGATTCTATTCTATCGCTTGTCGTTTCTCGACTTTTGGTTTTGAAGCTATTTTCTTCATGATTTCAAATTTCTTTCGATGACTGATCTTATCAATCGAAATTCAAAGTTACATAACGAAATTATTTTCCGCGTTGAGAATTTAATTACACCTCAAGTATATAATAATTGCATTTGCATTGGGTACATCCATTCCATTGATTTCGTTGTTATTGTTTCCTTCAACAACAAACTATTCCATGATCCTTGAACTCTACATTCCCTTTTTCACTTCTTCACTGGTTCGACAGTCCTGGCCTTCTCCAGAAGTTTTCTCCAGGCATCTCTACTCTTGGATCCTGTTTTCCAGTTTTGGACCTTTAAAATATTTAGGTCTTTTTCGACACATTCAATCCATCTTATTGGGGGTCTGCTCTCAGGTCTGTATCCCATGGGCTCAGCCAGAAAAATTTTCTTACAGCAACGATCTTCATTCTACCCAGAGGACTAGACCATTTAGGTTTCTGTAATTTGACAAATTTTACAATATCGGGATTGTAAAATTTGTAGAGTTTTAAGTTAGATCTTAATCTCCATGATCCCTTCACTTGGATCCCACCAAGAATACAGAGTAAGATCTTTATCTCGAAAATTCCCAAAGCTACCTCATCACGCAAAGTCAATGGCCATGTCTAATGCATAAGTCAGAGCAGATCTTATAAGACTTGTAAAGAAGCAATTTAGTTCTTAATTTGAGAAAACTAGATTTCAAATAACTCTTCAAGGCATAAAAACATCTGTTTGCAACAATGATTCTTTTATAAATTTCTGGGGCCATCACATTTTTATTATTTATCTCAGCCCTTTTTCACTATCAGCATCAAAAACTCGACTTTATTCCGACATCACAATAAAAACAAAGACTTCTTTTAAAAATTTATACCATCCCTCATACTTGCTGAGAAGACAATTCTTACAACTTCTTCTCCACAGGTGGTAGTAAAAAAAAACGTGGAGGGAGGGGAAACATGTTGATCGAGTTCGAAAGTAGCTTTATTTTCCTCGACGATGATATATATCGCCTGCACTTTATGGACCAACGAATTCCGGATCTGCGTTCGGTTTTGGCATCCCATCCCCTTGCCGTATTATTACGCTGAAATAAACCGGACCGTGGCTGGGGATTAGGTAGCATCAAAATTCTGATTTAAGATCGCGCAGACCCCTATTGGTATGCAGGTGGTTTAAGATGCGAGCGCTATATTTCATCCTGAAGTAAAGAAGAGCCTGGTAGGGCGAGGAAAACTTTTATCCCTGTACTGACTCTTCCCCTCTTTTTGGAATACTCATGAAATTTCATGGACACGTTTCTCTCGTGTGGAGCTTAAAGAGTTCGATTCTCTGTATGGCAGCAATTTTTAATTTTTAAACAGACGCCTTTCTCCTTTCAAGAAGCGATGCAGATATATTCTTATGATAGGGAAAGGCACTAGTCTGCTTGCTGAAGTTTCTTGAGACTTGCTGTGTTTTTTTTTAACTATTTCTTCATGACAAGCATATAGCTAGCATGCTAGAGCATAAATGTTTATATAAATATAGTTGTTTATCTTTTACCGGTACCTTTTTTGAAAAATACGAAACTTGCTTTTTTTCTGTACAGCAGTATGCCTACATTGCTTGGGAACCTTGTCGTTTTTTTTCATGAAAAAAACGACAAACCACGTACTTTCATCACTTAAAAACGGCCTTATGTTTTCACTTTATATAACACTTGTTGGTAGTGCTACAAGAACCCATGACCTGAAATGTTAATCATTTGCATATCCCATCGCGGTACTCACTATGAATATTGTACATGATGCACCCTTCATGATGCCGCATTTTGGACGTCCAACAGTGTATAAATATTTTTTTGGGGGGAGGGGAAGCCTTTCACTTACCTTTTTCTAGTTAGAATACCCCTATTACGAATCTATTCTTTTATATACATAAGCTTAATTTCAATGTAAATGAAATAAAATAAATAACTAAACTAATAGATAAATAACTTTGAGTAAATAAAAAGCATAAAAATTCAATGCTGCTGTTTGAGTGCATAAAAATGCACGTAAATCATAGTACATTTTAACACACAACTTTATAAATTATGATTAAAATGAAAAGGACAAGTTAATATTGTAAGTTGTAATAGCGTATAAATATAATAAACATATGAGAAATGTCCAAAATATTACTATTCACGCATTAATGCGAAAACTGTTATTTATTTTGAAGTAGATTACTAAATTACAGATTCAAAACTTATTTAGTGTTAGAAATTGAAATATTCATGGTATAATCAGGCAGAAAAATAATATACCAATACAAAAAATAATTGCAAGATCCAAATAATGTAAAAATATAAAAATACGGAGTTAATTTTTTTTTCTCATTCCGATCTTTATTGCTTTAGTGAATAATCTCGGATCATCTCTTAACAATTCGAGATTTAATTTTAATGAGCAGAAGCTTCCATCTTTATTTATTTTGTTCCGGTTTGTTTCAAAAGATAAAATATATTATGTAAAATGTACAATACTATTAGTTATAGAGAAGGCTTAGATAACAACGTAAAATACGCTCGCGTCAACACTTCATCAAATTGATTGCTTCGAAAATTAACACATGAAAACAATCATTTCTGCAATATTACAATAATGAACCACACACTCATTTCCATTTGCTTAATTATTTATAATTGATAAACAGCTCGTTTGAACTGCAACTGATTGATGACCACCATTTTCAAACTGTAGACAATACTTTGGCATTACATTTTCATCAACCACCACAAAAAAAGTAAACCGTCGTTTGCTACTCAACATCATCTACTATTTGAAACTCGGCAATAATTAAGCGATAGGACTATAATTACGTTGTATCCTCAAAGACAATTGATGAATTTTGAGGGAGCTGTAAGTGCCTTTGAAACGGAATTGAATGAATGAAAGGATTCTGCACGGAAGTACAAAGATCGCACGCAGAAAACAAATTTTCGAACTTAGAAGGTTTGGAACTCCCATGGATCTTTCGGCACGCTCTTACTGTGTACTGAACATCATTATGCATGTTTTCGAAATTTGCTTTTAATTATTCTGAGACTACGCGCAGTTGTTTTACTACTTCCCAACCATCCCTTTCACCGTCTTACGCAGAGGAATTAATGCAACCTCGTGGTGCTTGTATTTATAATTTATTTCAATAGACCTGTTTGGCTTATCGTGAGAGGACTGCATTAAAATGCACTTAATTATCACGAACTGCATAGCACGTCTCCGACCAGATGGTATCTTGTAGATTTTACAACTTTATTTTCACCGCTCATTATGGTGGATACTTCATAAACGAAGGGAAAAATGTACTGTAGCGCAAAATAACGTAATTAGTGTTTTCCTGTATTTTTTGAAACGATGTTTACATGTACCAAATGCAAATGATGTTAGGAAAAATCCTTTCGGCTCTTCTTTTTTAAAAAAAATTTCGAAAAATTAAAAGAATAATTTTTAAAAGTATAATGTATTTTATAGAAATCTGTTGGTTTATGGAATAGTTAAATAAATAATTAGCATTTATTTATTTTACCGAAGTAAGTTATTGTGTGAGTCTTGAGAATCGGAGCATCTCATTTTATAATGTTATGAACATTGTTTTGAAATAATAATCGATGGTTTGAAACAGAGATTGTTTTTAAAAAACGTTACTATTGGAACTAGAACCATTTTACAGAAATGTTACCAAATTTCAGAAAAAGTAATAACAAATAACAACTTGTGTAACTAAATATTTATGTAGAAAAATATTCATAAAATTTACTAATTTCTGTTTTCTTTAAGTTCTTTAAAAATGAAAATTGCATTTGCATTTGTCATAATATTTCTAAATTTTTTATTAGATTTGTTCGTCACCTTTTATATTTTGTGCAGGATATATTTACATGTATATATATGTGTGTGTGTGTGTGTGTAAATATTTTTTCCCTTCTCATAAAATCACTGTCTTGGAAAAATATGTTTTTGAATCGGAAGCTAGAACAAGTGTGCATTATGAAGAGAATATATTTAAAAAAATATTTTGTAGATAATGGAGGTTATTAAATTTCATGAGGAAATTATGCGTGCAAAATTTATCAATTATCTAAAAATAAAATTAGTCCCTAAAGGCTCCACAATTAATTTCAAATGAAGCTTTTCTACGCGAAAATATATGTTTTATTGCCGAAATCAACAGTACATAATTTTTTTTAATTTAAAAAGTGTTCCTCAAAGTTTTTCCCTGAATATATATATATATATATTTATTTAAATATATATAATTCAATCACAACCCAATAATCAATCAAAAAATCGAAACCATATGAATCCTATAACATTAAATCCCATTTCAAAATATCAATGGCGAATATAGAAGATAAAATTCCAACGTTTTCAAACCAAATTAAAAAATTATAAAATAAAAATTTATAAAATATCCAAATGCAACCTCGGACTTAGGACCGATAAGTGGGGTTAAACTAGTTTGATGGCGCCAACCTTCCCCCTATTGCAACTTGGTAAGTTAATCGGAAAATATCCAATTCTCAAAAATTTAAAAATTAAAAAGTTAAAATTAAACCAT
>BMAV01018667.1:47852-68488 GCA_019973955.1 Trichonephila inaurata madagascariensis | reverse complement strand
TTGAGTGTTTTTTGAAAAATATCTCATCCTTTAAAAATTATTCTTTAAGATGGTGTCTTATGCAAAATTCTACATGTGAAAATCAGACATACTTCTTCAATGGCTCGACAGCCCTGGGTTGGCCTTCTCCAGAAGTTTTCTCCAGGCATCTCTACTTTTGGCAACTGTTTTGCAGTTTTTGACCTTTAAAATATTTGTTTTTTTCGACGCAGTCAATCCCTCCTAACGGGGATCTGCCTCGAGGTCTATTTCTCATGGACTTTGCCAGAAAGATTTTCTTGCAACAACGATCTTCATTCATTCTAGCCAGATGAACAGCCCATTTAAATCTCTGTAATTTGACAAATTTGACAATATCAGGTTGTTTATAAATTTTGTAGAGTTCTAAGTTAGATCTTCTTCTCCATGATCCATTCACTTGAATCCCACCAATAATGCAACGTAAGATCTTTCTCTTTAAAATTCCCAAAGCTTCCTCATCACGTTAAGTCAATGGTCAAGTCTCTGATGCATAAGTCAGGACATATCTTATAAGACTTTTGTGAAGAAGCAATTTAGTTCTTAATTTGAGAAAACAAGATTTTAAATAACTGTTCAAGGCATAAAAACATCTATTTGCAGCAGACATACTGAGCTGTTGAAAGAAAACATATTTTCATTCTGGAATATTGTTGTATCAACTATAAATAATAATCCAATAACAAATGATTATTGAATGGAGAATCTTAAGATATTAGATTACAATTAAGGTACTAATTTGATAATGATGGTGTGTCGTATACTATTAGAAGTAAAATAACTAGTTTGTGATACAAAACAAAATGAATGAAGCCTCTTTTGAACTTGAAAGTATTAACTTAGGGAATTTAATTTACTAAGTAATGGGATAAAGATTCCATGAAGTCTATAAATAGAATTCAGCGAAATTCTTGCTGAAATAATATTAAATTAAACTTTTTCTTAGAAAACTGAAACAAAATGTTGATCGAAGTTAATTTTATTAATTCTTTGGGTAAAAATATTGTATCCATTATAGCTTCTAGTGAATTATTTTATGGTCAAGAGAGTGTTTCAAGAATCAGAGAGAGATTCAATACAGCATCATTTTCCTAGAAGTATATTTAGAGTGACTTAACCTTATTATCTTCTATTATTATAAATATTTAATCAAACATTATAGCAGCTTCTAACAAAGTTTTTAAAGTTTATCAAAATATTGAGAAAGAATATCTACAGGGTGTCCCCTAATTCCGTGTACAAACTTAGAGGGGAGGTAGAGAACATCCCGAGGAACTATAATTTCAAGGAAAGCATGGGCTGAAAGCGATAAGTGGCGCTGTACGAGAGCTCGCAAGGTCGAAACATGTCGTAACCTCATTTTAGACATGGACAGCGTGCGATGAACATGAATCGTTATACGAACGCCGAGTTGGTGGATATCCACTTCATCTACGACCTAGTCAACGGAAATGGACATGATGTTGTTTGGTTGTTAGGGGGAAATATATCCAACGAGCTGGCAACCGAATCACCAAACGTTCACTCGGGTGCTTCAGAATGTGGTGGAACATGGCTCTTTTAGAGCTATGATTGACGACACACCCGTCAATTCTGAAATGGACCTGGTGACATGAATATCCATCGTTGCTGCTATGATCCGTGAAACATCCGATATTTTCGAACATGTCCGCCAATCCGTGTCGCGTCGGTGCCGTGCGTGTATACATGCCAATGGCAGCAATTTCAAACACCTCTTGGAATGCTTTAATGTTATACTTTGAGTTTGTTATTGTTTTTTTGTTTTTGTGTTAAAGCGTTTTACACTGCATTTTGTAATGTGACCTTACGGTCTTTGTGTCTCCTTATCTCGTTAAGGTTACATTTCTGCCCATGCTTTCCTATGTAGTTATGGTTGCTCAGGATGTTCTCTACCTCCCTCCAAGTTTGTACACGGCATTCGGGGACATTGTTTTTGTAATAAAGCGTTTTACACTGCATTCTGCAATGTGGCCTTACGGTCTTTGTGTCTCCTTTCCTCCTTAAGGTTACATGTCCGCCCATGTTTTCCTATGCAATTATGGTTGCTCAGTATGTTCTCTACCTCCCTCCAAGTGTATACAAGGCATTCGGTGATACCCTGTATATATAAAAAAGAGAAAAGCGACTCACTACCTCTATTACATTTATAGACATCAAATTCAGTAACAATGTTCTTTTCATGGAGTAGAGATCTGCTTTGAACCGATTTTGTGAAAATAGACCCCCAAGAGACATTGCGAGGGGTTAAGCTGCATTAGAAATAAATATTTTCCTGTTTTTCAAATGTTGGACCCGCATATTTGAAATTCGGTAAGCATGTTTCTTTTGTTGAGTAGAGATTTACTAAAAATGGGTTTTGCCAAAATCCAGTTTGGGGAGGGGGTTACCCGAGCATAAAAGATAATTTAACAATTTTAGAAATTCAAAACCTGTCCTTTTTAAATCAAGTGGTGAGAATGATAAAAAGGTTTTTCAATTCAATAGAACGCTTAATGCTGCGACTTAGATATTAATAATTTACCTGTATAAATCTAAACAGTGTATATTCATACAGCATCATAAAATACCCAGGAGCGAAGCAGTTGGCCTGTATTATTATATGCATGAATATCTGATTTAAACTTCTTGAATATGCTAAACGTTTCTCATTTAGTTTTTACTATATAGCAGCGTGATATTATTCAGTTACAAATATATTTCTGAAAAATTATGGTCAAAAATATTCCCAATAATTAAATTCTGGTAGTTTTCCTGTTAATTTAATCACGATATTTTCTCAGTAATTTAATATATATTATTTCTTTGGGTCTTTCTGTAAAAAGCTTCTTTTCCCATTACTTAATTGTTTGGCCGTCTCTCAGACCATCATTAGTACTTAATGTATAGCCGAAAGGTAACAAAAATTAAATTAACCAACCAACACGAATATCCATTTATTATTTTTTCTCCAACATCAACCTAATTTATTATTTAAAATGCAGATTATTAACTACCAATCACTTTTCTAATATCAGTATTTAATGACGTCATTTTGTACCACCAAACCAATTAATGCATTAGGAATATCATTAGGAACTCAACTTAATCGTTCGTACTAGAAATATTTCTATCAATCAGAAGTAAAGATGGTACTTCTTCTTCTTCTCTAATTTTAGGCTGTGATGGATATTCAAATAAATTTCTTATCAATACACGGAAATATCTAGAGAAAGGTATATTTGTTTCTTACCATCTTAAGGCTTACCCTTCGTCTTCAGTCAAATATATTTCCTTCTTTTCACCGATAATTTTCTCTCGTCTTTTCTTTTTCTCTTCTTTTTTTAAGTCTTGTAAATCTCCTGGCAATGTCGATAACGAATACTCTTCTAAATTTTACTTATATACACAATGGTTATTTTTTTTTTTTTTTCTTCTTTTTCCTTTCTCTTCATTGAACTTTTTTTTTTTTTGCTGTCTGACCCATCCCTGAAATAGAATAAAGAATTATTCGGGATTCGTTCTCGTGCTGTAAGAAGCCTGGAGGGTGCAAATCTCCTTTGCTACTGCACCCTGTTCGTAGATTTGAAGAGAGAGAGAAAAAAAATATTGAAAAAAAAAGTTGTTTTTTTTTTTTAAAAAAAAAGATCAAAGAAAAAAACTGTTCGTCCATCCTCTGTGTAAAAACAAGATAAAGTGTGCAAAGAATTTCTCTAATACTCTTTAATATTGTGGAGATACATGCGTCTTCAACTAATTTTACAGCGGCTCTTCGCTTCCAACGAAAAGCAAAGATTTAAAGGCGGGAAAAAAAAGAAGGGTGCAAAAAATTTGATAAAAAATAAGCAAATTGCAAGGGTAAAAAAAAGTGATAGCTTCGGAACGCCTTACCCATGTTTCCATTTATTTCAGTTTCTTAAAATTCATCATCGTTACTTTTTTTTCTCGTTGTTATTAGCCTTATTAATATAATTTTTATTTTATTTTTCTTTAGAGAGCTATGCATTACTGCGATAACATTAATGAATTTCTAGATGAATGGCAAAAATTAATCAAGCCACATATTTCCAAGTGCGTGAAACAATCTTCCGAGCTTCTCTGTTCTTGTCATAGTCTTAATTTTCTTTGCTTTATCATTTTTGGTGCCCTTTCTTTATTTTCTTTCTATTTTCTATCCCTCTGCGCCTGCCTTACATTAGGGACTTACATTTTTCGAGCTGACATAAAGAAATTATGATTTAAATAAGTTTGTCATTCAATGTGTCAAAGCAAATAAGCTTAACAGGCAATGGACTCGAAGAACAAGCTAGATGTCATATGAAGAAACAATGTATAGATATAGTTGCATTATTGGGGCTATTCTAATAGGAACACATCTCTTTTTTTAAAAATAAGTATATATATAATAGATGAATATCATACGAAATTAAAAACTTAAACAAAATTTAAACGATTATTTCATTGAATTTCTCTTTTTTTTTTCTATTAAAACTCTTATATATTTAATGAATATCAACTAATATCAGGACTATAAATATCAGGAACAAAATCGTACGTAATGATTCAGCAAAAGTAATTTAAATAATTATTTTAAACTATAGCACTGCAATAAAATTTTGCTAATTTGAGCTTCGAATTTCTTATTTTCTCTCTCTCTTTTTAGGAGGGGGGTTAATATATTACTTTTACCGTATATTCCGGTACATAACGCCCAACTTTACCACAAAAATTAGATCAAAATTTACAGGTGCGCGTTATACGCCGAGCTTAAAAATGATAGCTTTTAAAATAAACAAGTAATATAAAAAAAATTTAAGCCAATTCCTACTTAGGTCAACAAAGAAAAATTTTTAATTACTTTTTATCAAATAATTATAATTAATATAAATATGTAGATACAAATGACCGATTCACAATATTAAGTGACTATTAATTTAATTAACCATCATTAAAACATCGTATTGTCATTCAAAACAATCGCGTATATAAAATTTTAGTTCAACTGAATGCTTTAAAACGTGAGAAAATTTTTTTTAAAGGTTTGACCCAAGTCGCTAAAAATGAAGCCAACGTGACTCTGTATCCGTCATTCTTTAAATAATTAGTTTCACTTAATTAATTATAAATTAAATTATCGTTTTGTCCCCCAAACAATCGTGTATAAAAAAAATTTCAGCTCAAATGAGCGCTTTAAAATGTGAGAAAAAAATCTTTTAAAATTTTGACACGAGTCGCCAAAAGGGTCGCTAAGTCACCAAAAATTATGCCAACGTAACTATATATGCAATTCTTTGAGTAATTAATTTTAATCAATTAATTTTTATTAATTATAATTAAATTACCGTATTGTCGTCCAAAATAATCGTATTACATCGTATATATACATCGTGCTTTACAATGTATTTTATTAAAAATTAAAAATTTGAGCAAGATATATAGAGAAAGATTGTTAACTAATAGTAGGAATTGAAAAAATGAGATGGGCGCGTAAAAGAATTAGATTTCTACCTATATCGAAGTACTGTTTATTTAAAAGAAGAGTGACATACCTTATATATTAAAAGAGTTGTAGCTCTAGAAGTATACTATTATCTCAAAAAGCCTGAGGTAATGCTTCGAATAAATTACTTTAAAACATAAGAACATTGCGTACATGCATTTCATGTTTCTTCATTAGAAAGGGGGTACGCGTTACACCACGAATATACATAAAAGTTTTTAAAAAAAGTTTGAGCATGCAGATGCGTGTTATACGCTGGTGCACGTAATACGTGGGAATTAAAATTACATTTTTTAAATTACTCAGATTCTGAAACAAAAAAAGAATTTTATTAATTATAAACAATTATTCTTTATACTTTGATATCCTGTGGGAAATTCGACGCGTTTGAACAAATTTATCTTCATCAAATTCCATAAGCTGTTTCGTCCAATCATTGTAATCTGTTATAATATTTTTTTTTTCCTTTACTATGTCCCCTTTGTAAATTTTATGATACATGACACGCCTTAACTATCAATGATTTCATTCGAAATTTTTGTGCACAACATTTAATTAAATAACACGATATTTAAGAAATGTAAAAGAATAGTGTTTTTCGTGTATGTAATGCGTGTGATGAATCATCTTATAAAGATTTTGTAACATTTCGTACCCCTTAGTTAAAAATATAAATTCGTTTTTTCCTTCAAAAATATTAAATTTTTTTTTTTTAAATTTGTGAAAGGAGAACTGTACCGAAACATTTCGAATAAGTAATATCTTGTGGTTAATAACAAATTTTTGTTTCATAATAAGTGAATTCGAAGAAGTCAACTTAGAAATTAATTTTCGGGTTTTTTATTCAGTAATAATTTTTATTTCATAATTTTAAGTAATTTATGATGGAAAAGTTTCTAATTCTTTCTAATTGTTCTTTATTGTTTTATCAATACATTTTTGATATATATTTTAGGGAAAAATATCAATGAGAACGAATATATTATCTAAAAAAGTAAATGAATAATCCACATTAATATAAAAGGAAGTCTATTTCGTTTATTTCAATAAACATTGCTTCGATTCAAAATGTGGCCATTTATTGATATTTTCATTGTTATTGCTCCTTCTAAAAATAAATTATTAATATTTATATAAATTTTATTAAATAATATATTCTCGATTTAATAAATGTAGAGAAAGATTAAAATTTTATTCCATTACCATATAGTTTTCTAGATATTCTGAAGCATTGGTGACCTGCACTAACGTAAAAAAGTTTGTGAGCAATATTTTGCACAAGCTCCATGCATAAGTTAAATGAACTAAAAAAAAAGAAACATAACGACGAAAGAAAACATATTTTATTACAGAAAAAAAAAAAAAAAAAAACAAGACAACAACAAAAAACAACAAAGAAACTTCCCAAAAACTCTGTCTCAGACGCCCATCGGCGTGTCATACACCATAAATGTTGCCACCTCTTGAACATAAATACTCCGAATTAATGGAAAGCTTCTCTCAGTTGTAGCGGTCCTAAAAGGTCAAGAGAATCGTAAAATAGGGCAGATGTTCCTTGTTTACAATCTTTTCCAATCGATATCACTAGTGTCTTCGAAAAATAGACATGGACGAAAAGTGCAATCTGATGTCGTAAACCCCCTTAACAATGAAATGACACCAATGCAGTCTTACGTTACTTTCCTAATGTCTTCATTTATATTCTCAGGCTCAGTCTGTAAGAGCCTTAACCTAAAAGGTCCTGGAACAAAACCCGGATTATTCATTGCCAGCCTTCTTTTCTAAGAAGACTGCATACATCTGCTGGTATTTTCACAGTTTTGCTCTTTCAGACAATAATTAATCAACAAATATAACTATAATACTTATTATCATAAGACAAAGATCAATGTTTTAAAGAATTTTTTTCCCTTCAGTTATCTTAGTCCCTAAAGGGGATACTTAAATGTCAAGCACGTAAATTTGATTGTGTTCTTGATTATTGTTAATGGTACTGAATGTAATTCAGACGGGTTAAGGACATAATAAGGACTGTCGAGGTAACTACTTCTCGGTCTGATAATTTTGAATGGTTTAACACGTTATTAATAGCATTATGGATATGAATAGTTATAGCTAGTATTTCTATCCAAAAGAAATTTGTTTCTATTGTATAATTTTAAAAAAGGGCAGTAGTACAAAAGGGAGTTAAAAATGTAAAACTCTGAAGTTGTGTATTACGCACTGAACACTAATATTACTTATATTTTGTATGGATTGTTATTTAGAGAACAATAAAAAAAAATTACTATTTAGAAGCATTCATCTGCATTTGATCTTTAGTAATATTATTAATTTGCGTATCTTAGAAAAATGTTTGTGTTAGAACTGAATTCACTGATTGATTATTGTGGCCTCAAGGTCCAATATATTTTGCCATACTCGGCTTAAGACGTTAGATATGAAATAATACATCAATGTTTCTTCTTTTGTCGAATCAATTACATAGAAGTTTGTTTTTCTTCTTTTATTACAATCTTTGGAACAATGATTCTTGAGAAATCTTTTTCTTTTCTGTGTTCTCCTGTTTCAATGCAATTCTCATTTTATCTTATTATTTATTTAACTCTAGTCTTAGAGAATGGAACTATATCTAAAAAAGAAAAGAATAATATATATCAGACGTTATTTTTATAAATTTCTACATTCAAAGTGTATAATACATATTATTCCTCTAACTGTTTTTGTTCAGTCTGTTTTGTTCTTTTTTTTTAATACCTTACATCCATTTCAAAATTCAAATTCTAAAAATGAAGCCTTTAAAAATGCAAAAAATTCTTCATTTATAGAACTAAATTTATTAAATGAAATTTTATATGTCTTTTAAATATATTTCTTCAAGTAATTAAGAATAATCATTATTCAAAATTAAAATAATTAACAGAAAGTTTTTGAATGTGAGACATTATTTTTAAGAAAAGTTTAAATTTGCTTTTGAGATTATAATTGTTGATACATTATTATAGCCCTCAGTAATGCATAGAAAATTTACTTACCTCTGACTTTTAACTTGCTGAGGAAATCGGTATTGCAACCGCTTTTTTCATAAATAACTGTAACTGACAGTTCAAAGCAGCAGCAGCGCCCTCCAGCGACCTCATCTCTTCAGAAAAGGCCAGGTGATGAGAGAATGTGGGCCGCGCTATGAAAATTTACCCATGTTCTTTGCCCATTACTTTTGTTAACAATATATGTTGTCTTTGTTTAAACTATCTTAAATTAATAATTAATTTTTACACTAACGCTAATTTTATTGAACCCAATACAAAATTACCATTTATAGTTTAATCTTTAACGTCGAAAGCACTATAATATTAAATAATTTCGATAGTATTGTGGATATTATCTAAATATACTATTGAAATTATTAAAGCAATACAAAAAAGTTGTTAGAATACTTATATCCAATTTTTCAATAAGACATAAATTACATTTATTTCAGTAAACTATTAAAGCATTTTCCTTCAATTCCTTGGAACTCTTTGCCAGACAAAGTAAACTATAATTATAAAAATTATCGTCAATTTTATAGAAAGAAACGTATATTTTTTAAAAAATAAAAGTGCTGGTCTGTAATTTTTTAAGAAATGAAATAATCGAACATGTGCGACAACATTCTGGCAGCTACTAATTGCAAATAAGAAAATTTTTATTCATTTTTACTGAATTAAGAAATTACTCTTCTTTCCTAAATCTAGCAAAGATATTGTGTTAACTGACATTTTGTGAACCTTTAGGTCAAATAAGGAGTTGTTTCTGAATGCGAGTTCAGATGACAATGTTCATAAATACTTAACCGATAATTAATTTTGGCAATATTTTTCACCCATTTTTTCGTAGTCAAGCTGATTTAGCCAGCATTGTTCAATTTACACTTTATGCTGTTTTTAAATTCACGAATGAAGGGCTTAGCCTTTTTAAGAGGGAATAACAAGGAAAACTCCCATTTAGCCAGCACTACTCTGGTTCAACGAGTTACACCCAATGATCGGTTTGTGTATTTCGAATTATATACATTGTTGGTTAAGCCTTATAAGTATGAAATATGCTTACACCTAGTTTAACTGATGTAGCTTATGATCAGGTAATGTTTCAATACATTGTCTCCAATTTTTATTATTCAATGAAAACTGAGAATGATTGTAAATATAGGAAAGCAATATTTACAATATTTCAATGTTAGGTAATGATATCTTCATGAAACTACGCAATCTTTTACAGTCTTTTTATTATGTAAACATGATACGTATCATACTTTTCTTTTATATTGTTAAGCTATTAATGTTTAAATGCTTAAGTGTATTTAAAATACTATTGATTAAAAAGATTTTTAATAGATGAGAAATCGAATTTTAAAAAAATAATAGTAATTTATGACAAAAATAATGTTAAAAAAGTATTCGTTTTTTGCAAGGAATAACATAATATAAATTGCCCATACTCTGAATCTGACATCTACTTTAACGTTAAAAACTACGTCCACTTATAAAGGAATGTATGGGTAGTTAAACTCTAAAAGCTTAACTACATGGAAAGGATTGGCACAATGCCAGAATAATAGATAAGACGAAAATGAAAAATACTATAAATTTGGAAAGACAAAAAAAAAATGAGGCCATATATTTATATAAAGAAATATATAAATAGAAGACGCAAAAGGAGCAACTCTTATATTTTCCCTCCATATTTTTGCATATATATTTAAGTACTGCCATGAGTATAATAATATTATCACTTGAACAGAGCAATTTGACGAGTTTAATTTTTTACATTAACCATTGAGTTCCTTCCTTTCAATAAATATTGACCATTTCTGCGACACGAAATTTCCCTTTTCTTCTTTTACTCTTTTACACACGCACGCACACACACACACATGCTCATATATATATATATATATAGTAAAATAAAATAAAAGTGAAGAAGTAGTGTGTGTGTGTAATAGCTTCGCGAGTGGTAAGGCTTTATTTAATTATTCCATTATTAGAGGATAGATTTAAGAGTTGTTAAATTGATGAGCCATGTTCTTGTAGATGGTACTCCAACTTACTTTACATTTAGACACAAACACAAATAAAAATATCTGGACGATAATTAACGAAACACATAGCACATATAAGCAGTAGTACACATTAACGGAACATTGTGACAAATACAAGGCATGGCGTGAATTTTCCAGAGAATCTAGGCTTTTATAGGAAACACAAACCGGAAGTTCAAAAACTCACATGACTCCCGAATACGTTCCTTCTGATTGGTCAAGATAATCGGCTGAGGTTCGTTAAGTAATTCTTAATTTAAATGCGCTGTGGCTTTAATTTCAGAGAGATAAAGTTACGATTATATCTCGCTATGCGGGTAATTAACAGTTACTTCTTTACGCGAAGTTCTGGAGGGTCAGGACCATTACAAATTTAAAACTTTAAAAATGAAATTTAAGTGAATTATTATTATTATTATTATTTTATATATATGCGTATATAACTCGAGTTTGTGTTCAAGTTATATTTGAATTTATTTATAATTTAAACCCTGTTAAAATTGCGTAGTTGTGCCATCTTGTTCTTAAGCAAATTACATAAAAAAAAGAAAACTATTTTATGTGCAATACATTTAACAAGATTTATTGAATGAAAAAACAACATACAAGATTATGAACTTACCGAAGTAGAAAATCTGACACTTTTTGTATATCGCATGCACAAATCACTGGAGTGTTAGAATTAACGCATGGACCAGATTTATCTTTTAGGAAATATATTACTGCACATTACTCAAAAAGTCACAAACAATTTAGAATATTATTGTAAGTACAATACACTTTATTTAAGAGCAAATTTTTATCTCCAATTGTGCACACTTTCTCAGTATAAAGTCTGTGCCAAGAATTTGTAACGCACAATAAAAGTGTCCAGACTCAAATACAAAAATATTGCTAACAGGTTCCCCAAAAGTTACATAAAACTCAGTCATGGATCTTTAACAAAATTTATTGAGCGATATTAAGGTTCTTTTTGTCCGTCCAAAATCTTCTCCATTTTTTTTCCTTAATTTTTTTCTTCTTTTTACTTATTTTTTCAGAGTGGGACTAGCGCCGTTTATATTAGTGGTACACAATAAAACACATTTCTTCGCAAGCGTGAATAGAAGTAAAAAGGAAAAAAAAATGGAAATAAATGTTTTTTTTTTAAGAAAAAGAAGCAGTAAAAAAAAATTAAAGAATCATTCGAAGAAGAAGAAAAATAAGAAGATAAGAGACGTATATCTCTCTCGTAAACGTGCAGGGGCTCTTTCTTCTTGTTCTCTAAGTTGCACCCGAAAAAAGGAAATGAAAAATCGCCACAATACATTTGTTATGTTTGTGCATCGATTTTCGTTCCCTACGCGTAACACTGCGCCTTCTGCAAAGCAACGTGAACACTGCTAGGGCAAAAAGACAAAATTGGGGCGCTTGCGAAAATGACACAGTGGGCGCCGTGGCGTCGGGGCTCCTCCTTCTCACACCGCCCCTGCATTGGTATCCTTTTGTACGTTTGAAGAAGATACTACCCCCTTCCTTTACAAACGATTCGCCTTCCCAGTATTCTGGAATCTACTAGCGCCTTAATTTTGCTAAACAAATTTTTAGAACAAATCGCTCGAAGAAAATTTAAATTAGCTTCATTAAGTAGAAAAGAAATGTTCCTTGATAAGGAAATCTGGCTTCTAAACCCCTTCAAAAACAAAAAGTAGTTCTAGAATTAATTGAAAGAAAGTAAAACAGTTTTTTTAACACTAAAATGTAAGCTTAATAGTAATCTGTGCTAATGCATTTTTAATGATTATTCTTTTTAATTTATTTGAACCATTTTTAGAACATTCTGCAATAAATATTATTATTAAGTATAAAAGGCATCTTTAGCTTATCTAAGCAAATTAATAATAACTAAAAAAAGAATGAAAAATATACAAGCCATATTGTATGTTTATAAAACATATACGAATTTCTGCTTCATTATCTTAAGTCTAGTTTGGTAAATTTTAAAGATAAAAATGTGTGTGTTTGTCTATAATTGCAGGGAAATTAATACTCTACTTTCAATAATAATTTTTAATTAAAATCTCTTTTTTTAATAATAATTTATACTAATATAAGAGTCATTTTAGAATACGGAAAATGGAAAAAATATAGAATGTTTTAACCGAAATTGAATTACCAATTTTAACTAGTGAATTACTTCATATACAACGCAGTTCATAGAGAAATTGCAATTTGTATTCATATTATACGAATGGAAACAATACAAATTTCTTTAATTTCTATAGGAAAAATGTTGAATTACCTGATAATCCTTTTATTACATGAAACAAATGCAAATTAATTAAAATTTGCTGCAATTTTTTAATTTACATGAGATAAACAAAAATCAAAAGTAAAGGATTTTCTAAATTATTTATCAAATATGCAAGTTAAACATATTCAGTTTTAGAATAATTTTAGAAAATATTAAAGCTTAAAATAAATTGACAGTAAAAAACAACACGTAACGATCTCTATGATTTTTATGTTTGGTTGATTTTTAGTGATCCTTCTTGACTGACGAATTTCAAATGTAAAGATTTATCCACATTATTTTTTCTGTTCTTATTTATTGTCCATTATTATTCTAAATTAGGGACATAAAAAAATCTCCAAGTATTCAGAGTTGAACGATCTAGACGCTTACAAGACTTCATAAGTGAGTTACTTCTTGTAACAGAGACTCAAATATCTGATTATTTGGGCATGTGCCTTCCTTTGTCGTGATGAAAAAATTGGCTCCTTCTCAAGAAGGAGTTCCATTCATGATTTCAAATGAATGTGCAACGTCTCTTATAGAGCTATTGAATGTGTATGAATGGACGTAAAAGCCAAGTTGGCAACACGGAACGTTTTGACTATTGTCAAGTCTCAAATAACTACAAGTCCTAAGCCTAATTGTTCGACAGTTTTTCTTGAAGCATCCTAAGAATTCACTGAGAAGCAACCACCAAAAAGTTATGAATAACTTAACTGAATTATCACGATAATTCTTTATAACTTATCTTAAATTTTCAATTAAATTTGAATCTATGGTACACGAAAAATTTATGAAGCAGCTCATATTACAGTAGTTCAAGTTTTAATATTTCAACATTACCAAAATAAAAAGATAATATCTTGTGTTATCTTCCATTATGTTATTTTTGTAAATTTCCCAGTAATTTACGTGTTTTTTTTGCTATTAATTATATTAGATTTTATGTATATTTTATATTCACATACTTTTGTTTATATTTTAAAGTGCATATAATGAGAAAAATAATTTACAATGTGCGGAGTGGACATAATAATCAAAAAAATTAATACACATATTGCTATAAAAATTAAATTCAGTAACACGTTAAGGAGGAAATTTATTTGTTTGTTGTACATATTTAAAAAAAAAAGACTAATTGTCATGTAAACACGTTTAGAAAATATAGGAAGAATTAAAATTTATATATATTATATCCATTCTATAAATTTCATATTTAATTTTTTAAAACAGGATCAAATACTGAAAAAACAATTTAAAAGTTACCACATCATACACGTAATTTGTGGGATAAGCAAAATTTCTGAACTAATGTTAATGTATCTGCTAAAAGAGTACAACAAAAGTTTTTTAAGCGGACATGATACGATTTTTTTAAAAAAAACTTTTTGATTTAATGGTTTTCACAATTTTTGGGGTTCCCACTTATGAATATGAATAATATAAAACAGTTTTTGTGTGCTCAAAATACCACAAAAAGGTACCCATTTAATTTTTTAAGAAAAATTTTAAACTGTATGAAGTCCTCATACAATGATAGGCTTATGCACTGTAAATTTGAAAGATTTACTATTACATTAATTTATATGGAACAAAAGTTGGTATGGATTTTGTGTGTGATAACATAATATATATTCTAAAATGCATTTTTTAAGAATTCTTATAGAAAATTCCCCAAAAAATGTATAAATTCTAAATTCAACTATTTTAAAAAAATAAGTATTGCTTTGATTAAAAAAATGCATACCAGCTTTTATTACGCATATTATTTGCAAAAGTTAGAAAAAATATCAAAGTATTTGGCACGATAGAAAAGAAATCCCTGGTATTTGAAATGATGAAAAAGTAGATTTTTTTTTCTTTCTGAGATAAATTGGTTTTAAGTTTTTATCTGCCATTGCGTGTGTGTGGGATGTGAATAAAAATAAACATAAAAATTATCATAACTTTAGGGTGTTTTTAGCTAAAAAGCCTTCAAATTTTGTGAAATTTTAAAAAAAAAATGTATATAGAATTACGTAAGACCTACTACCCCTGACCAGAACATTTGGTTCTGCACGTAAGTGCCCAAGGTCAGGAAAACTGAGATAGGCACAGTAGGCCTTGGCCCTCATGGGCTGTTGCGCCACTGAGTTTATTTTAGTTTATATAAACAATAATTTAAGCAAAAAGAGATTTGATTTGATTTTTTGACTGATTTTTGAAAGATTGAATCGTATTGTGGCCCCTTACCATCTCAGTAGCGATGCAATATTGTTTTGCAAGCCTTGATACTTTTGAATAAAGCTTAAAAGAACAGATATTTAAAAATTCATTTTGAAGATTCTGAAATCCCAGCATTTAGAGAAAAATAATCAAAATGTCTCCTTTGATCCACAAACAGTCGTTCCATTTAGTGAAATACATTGTGATCGCTTAACCGAAACAAAAGTGGAGAGAAATGCTAAACTCCAGTGACGTTGCCCTTTCCCGACTCTGGATGCGTTTAGGCGGAAATACCCCCCAAGATCCCGTTTGTCCTCCCATTTCTCTCGCTTTTCAACTCCAAATCTTCGTCCTGTCTCGTTTCGTTTTGACATCTCGAATCCACTGGCCATCTCACTCTGTCTTATTCACCCTTTTCAGTCAAGTTCTCTCTCTCGTCTCGTTGCCTCCAGTGGCGTGCATGCCTCTGAGGCGTATTAAAAATTGTTAAAATGAGGCTCAGCGTTATCTTGCTCCACTGCAATTACATTTGCTGAAATGTTTGTTAATTATTTGTATCTAATTTTAGTGTTTATGAGCTGTAAGTTTCATTTATGCGGTGGATTTTGTTGTTCTTATTGATTATATCTCTCATTTCGTTCTTATAAACATGCTAAAAACTTAAGTGCATTTATTGGGATACGACGTTGTCTTATTACTTTTAAGTTACATTTGTTGTAATATTTGTGATTTATTTGAATCCATTTTTAGTGCTTCGTGGAGCCGTAGACTGATTGTTTTTTAAATTCTTAATTTCTCAGTGAAGTTCTTTCGTGAAAAAATCTTTTTGGATATTAGTCCAATATATGCTGCATAGATTTTTATAAATCGTTGCTTAATCAATGAGAAAAAATAAATTCTAAACTTTTATATAATCACGATAACTTTTATATAATCACGACCCTTTATAAAAAATTACTAATTAATATAATGCAGAAAATTTGTTTAAAATACAGCTGCTTATATTTGGATTAATGTGTCACTAAAATTTTTCAAGATGGGAATTGATAGTTACTCATCGTATACTACATTTAAACAAATAAAAAAATTTTAAAAAGTAGATGAAAAAATAAAAGAAATTTGTTTGCAGAGCTCAATTTAGGACAAAAATAAATTTACTAAATATTTATTAGAGTAATATCATGCTAAAATCATCCATCAAACCCCAAAGAAACATGAATGCTTGTGTTTTCTGACATTTTTAAGTCGAAGAAACATGTTTTGGTATTGATCAAGGTAGAAAAAAAAATTTAAAAAAAAAAAATTCTTTCGAGGGTATATTAGTAACAAACCATTCAACTCTTGTTATTTTTTGAAAAACGTAACATTGGTTTGGTTACGTAATTCTTCCTAAAGAATATATATAATGATTTCTCTCTATATATATATAAAAAGTTTTCCGTGTTTCTGTAATAAATTTATTTATACATAACCACAGTTTGAACCAATTTACATTCATGATGATGGTGAGGCTTTGCATAAACGTGCAAAAATCCATATGCAGAAAAATGTAGAACTTTTTAGAACTACACAATACTTGTAAATTACAGTGTTACAATTTGAGCAATGAGTATGAACACAGTTATATAATTTGTATGATGGGGAACGGTGGACAGGGGGTACCTCCCCTCCCCCAGTATTCATATACTAAAACTGATGAAAGAGCCTTCTTTTTTTTTACATATAAATCAATGTTTGTTTCCAGTGGCTATAATTTTGTATATTCGTATATATTTGAAAAATGAAATCCCTGTGTTATTTTATTCATTACTTCTTGCATAATAATTTTTTTTTATTAAAAATTAATGACTAAGAATTTTAGAATTTTCATCAGAAGAACGCCGAAAAAATCATCAGAAGTTAATTTTAAACAAACATAATAAAAAGTAAATGATAGTGGTTCATTTTTCATAACAATCAATAACTCGTATGTTACGCAATCTATTGTTGCGCTAAACTTTTACCATCTTATCTAAGGTTATTAGGCTTTTTTTTTTAATTTCATTCAAAACCTGCAAAAACAAATCATCATAAACTTGCTAATTTTTCAATCTTTCATAATGAATCAAAATGGCTTCCTACAAATTTTATCCAAGTAGTTTCTTTTTTAATATTCGAATTGTTTGATATGATTTTATAAAAAAACAGAATGCTTCTTCAACGGAATAAACTAGGTTATATTATTCTTTTGTTAGATTTGTTTCTTTTTAACTTCACTCCCTTTCTCCCTCTCTCTCTTTTATTATCTATCCATGTATTGGTTTCAAATAATAGCACTTCTTTTTCAACGTGTTTGCGAGGTTTATTTTGATACAATTTTTCGAAGTAATACCATTTATTTGTAATAAGACTCTACGAAGAGTTCCCAAATAATAATAAATTAATAAGCATGAATTTTTGTCATTTTCTCGTAATAACAAAAGAAAAGAAGGAAACTAGAGAAAGAGAGTAGTGCTAGGCAAAGATTTGAAAAAACATAAAATGAGGTATGTTGTGTATACGAGTTAATAATGTAAAACAATTTGGCAAATATAAATATTTAATCATGATCTTTCATCTCTATTTACGTAACTAATATTTGTGTTGTGTTATTCTATTTATTATGGTTTATATTCTACTGTTTTATTAAAGAATCTCAACGGAGAAAATATCATAACATCAAATATTACGTTTTATGAAGCGTTTCAAAGAACAACATTTTAGAAGTATTTAATACCCGTTCAGATATATTAAACCAAAAACTGAATTTTAATTTAATACTTATAATCAACTTTTATAAGACAATTATTAAAAGTTTAATTAGAGTGTATAATTTAACAAAAATATTTTCGATGTCTCATAAATTTAGAGAACAACTCAGAAAATCTCTTCTGTGCAAGATTGTGAAAAAGTCTCGTTTAAAATGTTTTAAATTCACATATACCGTAAAATCCGACGTATAACGCGCACTTTTAACTCAAAAAATAAGATCGAAATTTACGGGTGCGCGTTATACGTCAGGTATAAAAATGAGAGCTTTAAAAATGAAAAAAAGCTCAGCATAGAAAAAAAACTATATATATTGAAATACTATTTATTTACAAGAAATGAGACATTTCTTATGAACTTAAAAGGTTGTATTTCTAAAAGTATATTGTTTTTTCAAAAGCCTAGGATATTACCTCGAATAAATGACTTTAAAACATAAGAGCTTTGAATACGTACATTTCCGGTTTCTTTGTAAAAAAGGGGGTGCGCGTTATACGCCGAATATACCTAAAAATTAAAAATTTCAGCTCTAAAGTATAGGTGCGCCTTATACGGCGGTGCGCGTTATACGCCGGATTTTACGGTAATACATTGAGTCCTTCGACGCTTTTAGAAGTATTTCCAATATCCGTTCAGATATACTCAAAGGAAAACTGTATTAATTAAATGCTTGTTGTCAGTTTTATAAAACAATTATCTAAAGTTGCTGCCCATCTGGTATAGTAGTGAGTGACGCTGACTGCGGTGCCGTAAGGCCTAGGCTCGAATTCCGGACAAGGCATGGATGTTTGTATTGTAATCCTTCATGACTTTATGTTCTTTCCTTTGTGATGTGTGCTTCATGTTTACTTCTGTAAGCCCCCATGTGATACTTTGTGGTGCACGGGGATTTATAAGTGTTCTCAATAAAAACAAGCAATATATAAAAAAAAAAAAATTAAGTCAATTCCTACTTAGATCAACAGAGAAAAAATTTATTTTAGCTACTTTTTATAAAATAGTTACAATTAATATAAATATGTATATACATAGGACAGAATCACAACATTAAGTGGTAATTAATTTTTATTAATTATCATTAAAGTATCGTATTGTCATTCAAAACAATCGTGTATATAAATTTCAGTTCAACTGAATGATTTAACACATGAGAAAAAAACCTTTTCAAGTTTTGACACAATTAGCCAAAAGGGTCGCTAAGTCGCCAAAAATGATGCCAACGTAGCTGTATTTGTAATTCTTTAAATAATTAGTTTCAATCAATTAAATTTTTATTAATTATAATTATATTATTGTATTTTCATCCAAAATAATCATGTATATAAAATTTCAGCTCAACTGAGCGCTTTAAAATGTATTTTATTAACGATTGAAAATTCCACCAAAATAAATAAATATAGAGAGTGTGAGTTAATAGTAGGAATTGGGAAATATTTTGTCATATTACATATAAAAAGAGTATTATTTTATTTTTAAAAAAAAATGTCTTTAATATCCCATACATTCAGAAAATATCTCAGAAAATCCCATCTGTGAACGATTCTGAAAAAATTTCACTTAAAATGCTTTGAATCCACATGTAACAGATTATTGAGACATTTACGCTGTAGTTATTTGCTATGTCTCTAATACGGGAAATATTATCTCGCGATAACTTTTTTTTTTTTTACTTTAAAAAAAAAAAAACTTCACTGTAACTCTTCAACATTTCTGATATATCTTTAAACTTCTGAAGTCTTCATGTTAGAATTTTTAAACATAAATAAGTCTTCTATTTCTTCCCTATTTTGTACACATCACTCATTTCCACACAAGTTCGGACAAAATAAGAAATAATAAATTGAAACTAAAACAGGCAGCTCAAAAATTCCTTCGCTTTTGCAATTTCACCCCCAAAGATTCAGGAAAAGAGTATTTTGCTGGGCAATGGAACGGGCAAGATATTTTCCCAAGTAAAAGGAGGAGGGAAAAAAGAAAGTTTCCGCAACATTCCAACCACGAAGTTTAAATTGCTCCTCCAAAACCGCTCCAGCCCCAATCTGTAGTAAAGGCACTTAAAAACGGGAAAGAGCTTCCGACTAGAGCTGGGCAATCGCTTTCTATTGGCGCTAACGTTTGGAGAAAATTGATAACCCCAGTTTAAATCGCGTCCTGTTAGAAGCTATTTGTCACAGCGTCTATTTTTGACAGCAGACTTGATAGATGCGAACAAAGCTTCAGCATTACCTCCCACCCAAACTTTCCCAATAGCCTGGATACTCTTCAACGGAATTGATAAAGGGTATAAGCTCAGATCAAAAGGAAGAACTGGTGCTGTGACTTACCAGCTCTTTCGAATTAATATTCCATTCGTTTTACTCTGAAGCGAGTAACTTAGTTATGTAGAAGTGCTTTTCATTCAGGACTTAGCAAGATTAATTATTCCAAGTGCTTCAGTCGACGACCTGATTCAAACGACGGTCGCATTTAGAATTTTGATAAATTCAAAAGATCAAAGTTGAACGGAGCTGCTGCCTTTTTCATTGATGGTACTGGTCACCGAATTAGTAACTGTATAGCAAATTTTATTAATGAGTTTAATAGAATAACTGCTTGAATATATTGATTGTGCTTGCAAGATTAATGAATGATGGACTATAGAAAGTTGAATGAACTGATGCTCTTTGATCATGTTACTATTCATATCCATTAAACTGGAGGATCAGTAACATTAAACTACTTGTAAAGTTAACGTAATTAATTAGAAAATTCCACAAACTAGTTAAATTTAAACT